>PVIH01002806.1:0-116191 GCA_004025045.1 Sigmodon hispidus
GGGGTGTGTGTGTGTGTAGGGGTGTGTGTTTGTAGGGGTGTTTATGTGTGTAGGGGTGTGCGCATGGAGATCAGAATCACGTTGTGGAGTCTGTCCTTCCATCTTTCCCTGGGCTCCAGGGTCCAGCCCCGCTCATCAGGCACCCTGGCTGATCATCACCTCACCCTGGATGACCTTCCGTTAATCTGTAGGTCCCTCCTCACACTTTTTCTTTTCTTGCAATTTATCTGCTTGAAAATCTTTTGTCCTTCCAGTTTCTTCATCCTGGACTTTGCTGGTTGCATCCTGTGGTATCTTTAACCCTGTTCTCTGTCCTACATGTCTGTAAACTGCTAATAGATCAGATTCCCATTCAACTGTTTATGGAGTGTTTGGTAGGTGCACTGTGCATTTCCCCTTTCCCCTCTGCGGTGTGATTGTGTCCATTGTCCTTGGCACAGTTGCCCTACTTGTGCTGTTCAGACTGATTGATGGGGTAGTTAGTTAGCCTGATTACAACCCATTACGGAGGTTCCTCAGCGTCCGTTTACCTAATGTTCTCAGCAGTCTCTAGTGGTCATTGCCTTGGTCCATTATTTCGTCAAGAGTTTCCTCCTCCCCATTGGTATTTCTCCCTCTCTCCTGTATCTACTTTTCCCCCACCCTGCCATAACATCATTTCCTTCCTCATCAACCCAAGATTCCCTGACATATCTTCAGGCCTCATGGACTCCATGTGCTTCCCTGAGGGAAGGGTCTTGACCCTCCTGACCATACTGGGAAGTGTGAGCAGCCCAGGCTGTTCCCCCTGTGTGAGAGTGCTACAGGGAACTGACTCTATTTCCCCTTCAAGGGATTTCTCAGGAGCCCTCCTCTGTACTGAGGAGAGTCTTCCACACTGGTTCCCTTAGTTTCCTGCCCAAGCCTGGGCCCTGGCAGGGACCCAAGCTTGGCTTCCTGTTTACAGTCTAGGAGAGGTTGAGGGAGGCATGGGAAGGGCAGCTTCGGCACTCATGTCCTTCTCTCTGTCATGCCAAGACACCCAAAGAGCCAGAACAGTTACCAGCCTCTGGTACTTTGGTATCCCTCTGCCTCCCCCCACTGCCGCTTCTATTTGGTTCTTCTGCTCAGAGGAGAGACTGTGGACATTGTGCTCTGTGTGTTCATGAACCCCAGCCAGATAAAGCAGATGCACCATTCTCACAGTGGGCCAGCTGACCCAGAAGCACAGAGCTGGGAGCTGCTGCTTACAGGCCCTGACCTTGCCTACACAAGTCCTGCGACTCTACTGCCCTGCTGTTAGTCCTCTGGTCACTTTGTCCAATGCAGCAGAGCTTCTGATGGATCAGAAAGCCTGAGAGGTGCAGGCTGGCCAGGGACTAGAAATGAGAGCCAGAAAACATCAGGTACTCTATGATGATGGCCATTGCCCACTACAGTCACTTCTCGGTGACCCCACCTTCTGCCAATACCAAACTATGGGTATGCAAGCCCCTTAATAATTTGACAACTAAGCATGGTAGCATTCCTGGAGTCTCAAAGATTGCTTAAGTATGTGAGTTCAGTGCTGGCCTGGACAACATAAGCAGATCCTGTCTCAAAGAAAAACAAGATTGGAAGAAGCTTAGGGTGACATACCATGCTTCCCAAGGTTCCTTGCAATGACTAACATAGTGTACATGTCATATTTTGTTTGGTTGGTTTGCTTTGGTTTGGTCTTGAGACAGTATCTTACTTTGTAGTCCTGCTAACCTGGAATTTAGAGATTCACCTGCTTCTGCCTAAGTGATGGGATTAAAGGTGTGTGCCACTATACTGGGTATAATGCTTATTATACTATAGTATTTAAAGAATGATGAGAAGTCTGTACATATTTAGTGCAGATATTTTCTGCCTAACATTTTTAATCAAAGCCTGGTTGAATCACCATATGCAGAACTCACAAATTCACAGGGCCAACACTATAAGATTTCTGATAAGAGGCAACTTGGATGGCCCTCCCTCATTCCTGCATATTCCTGGCTTGCTCTTAAACAGGGAGAATCTGAAGGGCCATATTCCTCTCTAAGAGAGGACTTGTAATGGATTAATTATTTTTTCCCCTCTCCTGGATGGCCCCAACAAGAATTATGTGAAACCAAATTTCTTTCATCCCATAAAGAGATATTATCAGTGATCTGAAATGACATATATTTGTGACCCCAGCACTTGGGAGGCTGAAGTGGAATTGAAACTTCAAGACCAGTCTAATCTATACAGTGAGACCTTCTGTCTCAAAATTATGAAACAATCAACAAAAACCAGATGTGGTGATGCACACTTGTGATCTCCAGTAATCATAAGGCGGAAGTCAGCCTAGGGAAGTCCAATACCTTCTGCTTCCACCTGTAAAGATGTAAATGCTGAGCAGGGAATGGTCATGGGCACCTGTAATCTCAGCGTTTGGGAGATGGTGGCAGGAAGAGCAGAACATCAGGGTCATGCTTGGCTACATAGTAAGTTCAAGGCCAGCATGGGCTGCTGTGTGAGAGCCTGTCTGCAAACAAAATAAAAAGACTCAGATCCTTTAGATGGCCTGCAAAGCCTCAGATAGTCTGCCTGCCACCTTCCTGTCTAGCACACCTCTTCCCATGGCCTCCATCACTGACTGTGTCCTGCCTTGATTTCCCTCTGAGGGCTGCTTCTTTTTGCTTCAGGACTTTTGCACATTGTTTGCTTTTGGAATGTTTTGTTCTTGTTTGGGTTGACACCAAGCTTGCCTCAGGACAATCTCTCCTTATTGTACTTTACATAGGTGTAATTTGAGAGAATGATTGTTCCATTGAGATCAGGCCTTATGGGTTCCATAAAGCAGAGACCATTTCTGTTTTTACATTATTCTCCTGCAAAGTATCCATCACATAGCAGACTTTCACTGAATATCTGTTGAATGGATGTGTGAATGAAGGATGTGTGAATGTGAATGTTCAGTTTCTTATCTCCTTTTCTTATAACCTATGTCATTCCATCACATTTAACATGTGTCCTGCAATTGGTGAACATTTACGAGAATTCACGTTTCACTTACCCTTTGCATCTCTGCAAAGGATGTATACTTTTAATCTACAGAGAAGGAATTGAGACCTAAGGTCACACAGCTAATTGGGGAGCCACTTCAACCCAGGTGTGTGGCCTCAAAGCTCATTCTCTTAACTGTAATACCACACTGCCCCCTTTTGGCATGTTCCAGGGTTGCCACTGGTCCTGGTTAATTTCAGCTGTATAAGTGAGTGAGTTCTTGGCAGAGCTGGCTGTGGAGCCCAGCTGTGTGAAAAGACATGGGTGATGGAAGTCAACCTGGGCTGCTGCTGTTCCAAGGTCATGCATTTCAGGGTCTGTTGCTCCATGTGTTTTCCATGGACCTTTTGTCACCTGCAAGCTGTAATATAGCATCTTGTCTTAGAGAAAAAAAGGGCCAGCTGTTTAAATGCCCTGAAGTCTGGGGAGTAAGCCTCAACTAAATAAGATCCTGATAAAAAAGAGAGAAAGGAATGTTGTCTCTCTGTGATTTAGTCACTAAAGTCAGAAGTCTGGAAATTAGCTTTAAGGCATTCCTGGGAAATGCAGACCCAGTGAGAGGGCAATGCCTTTTAGTCTTGATTATAGCAAAGCTCAAGTCAGTCAGCAGCCCAGGGCTTCTCTGGTAGCAGGGAAACTGGAACTGAGGAATACTTTAAACTAGACGGGAACATGCAAATGAGAAATAGGTGACATAAATGTAGAACTCAGCTCCCATCTGCTGAGCATGCCAGGCATGCTGTAAAACATTTTACATTCATTATTCCCTTCATTCTAACACCAGCCTTGCAAGCTAGGCAACACTGCACCCATAAAAGGCAAGAGGCACTGATTAAAGAATTTATCAAAAGTCATACAATAGCTGGTCCTTCTGACTTTGAAACCAGCAAATCTCCCAACGTGAACTGGTGAGGATAGACAGCTGACAGTGGAGCATCGTTCCTAGTTTTAGGAATGTGATTAAACTAGAAAAATAGACCAATGTATAAAGACTCCCCTTTAGTAGGCATTATCCTTGTTTTTTACTAAATACATGTAGGTATGATGACCCATTCCTGTAATCCCATGATTCTGGAGACTGTGGCTAGAAGATCACAAGTTCAAGGCCAGAGTGAGCTCTGCAGTGAGATACTGCCTCATAAAATGAAGACAAATATGTATATATTTTATGATGAAGCATTAAAATATTGCAATAAACATAGTAGCTACTGTAGTTGCAGCATTATTGTAGTGAGAAGAAATTTTAAAAAGCAAAGAGGCTAGGCATGGTGATGCATATTTTTAATCTTAACACTTGGGATACAGAGGAAGGAGGATTCTGTGAACTCCTGGCCAGCCTGGTCTACATAATGAGTTCCAGGACAGCCAGATCTGTTACACAGAGAAATTCTCCCTCCAAATAAAGCAAATAACCTAAACCTTCAATGGTACAGATTGATTAAATAAATCATGAAACATTCTTCCCACAGAATACATAGGAAGTTTTTTACAAGGGGGAGGTGAGCCAGGCATGATAACTCATGCCTATAACTCTAGCACTTAGGAATCAAGGCAAGAGGATCAGGAGTTCGGGACCAGCCTTAACTACATAACAAATTCAGAATAAAGGCCAGCCATCTAGATGAGCTGGCTCAACAGGTAAAAGTCCTTGCTACATAATCCTGAGACCATAATCTAATTTGGTCCCCAGAGCCCACATAAATATGGAAGGCGAATACCGATTCTACAGGCATGTGAATATATATCCTTATATATACTGTGGCATGTGTGTCCACACACACCATACACACTAATAATAGCAATTGTTAGATGAAAAGATGGTTAAATCTATTTTTCCTTGACATAAAAAATGTATAACATAAAAGTTGCCATCATAAGATGCATATGTAGTATGTAGTCTGATTCCATATGTGTTTAAATCTGTATGTATAACCATACATTTTAAAGTCTGAAAGTATAAAGTATCAACAGTTCTAATAATATGAGAACTTTCATTTTCTTTTTTATTCACCTTTGTGTTGGAATCTGTTAAGATAAAATCAACTTACCTTATTTTTATTATTCCTCTTTCTATTTTGTGTCACAAATGCTAAAAAGTATACTCTTTCCCCTGGCATATCCTTCACTACACAGGCCATAGAGTTTTGTCCCATCATTCACATATGTTTGGGATCAGATATTGGATGGACAACCTGGCTAAATTCATTGAAGACAGAAACATTACCTCATACCTGTCGGCCATCAGCCACTCATCTGGCCAGTCTTGTCCCCACTGGGCCCCTCAGCTTTGACCTCATACACTCTATTCACATCTTCTCATTTCCTTCTCAAATTCTGCACAGCCCTTGGGCAGTGAGGAAACAAGGCATTTTTTGGAAATGAAGAGTTCAGCATTGAACAGATATGTTTCTTCCTCTGAACTCCCTGTTGGCAGGTTTCCTGCAGCAAAGAGAGGCCAGGAGAAGAGTTTAGTCACACATCCCCCAAGCTACAGCCATGATCACGTTCAGATGTTCTCCTTCCTGCTGGTGTTTTTAGTGCAGCAATTTTATCTGGCAAAATAGGAAAGGGGCCTGGAAACTTGACCACTCCTGGCTCGGGGGCTACATGGGACCCCTGGGGACTACATGGAGCCACTCACAGGCTATATGGGGGCCACTCAGCCTCAGTTTTTTCTCTACAAAATTGGAATAAATAATAGACACTATTTCTATGTCTTATGATTGTCAGAGATTAAGTGAGAAAAGAGGGAGAAAGCTTTGAAATCATAAGTTGCAATGAAACCATAAACACCTATTTTTAAATGTAATCATTTCAGATTTGTGTTATGCTCTCATGTCTACGCAGAATGCTTCTGCATCTGTTGATTATGGAAGAACATCTTTTAATAGGAAGATAAGAGGCATTGAATAATCGTGAAAGGCCACTTCTTAAAAACAACCTAAGGTGTTGTATGAAAGGAGAGAAGTTAGCACTCCCCTTGACAAGGATGGAAGAGGCTCTCGGGCCTAACAGCACACATCCGGTTAAGGCATTGCCACCTACTTCGTGGCATCTAACCACTGTTTTTTGGAAAAAAAAAAATTCAGAGGGAAAGCTGAACACAAAGTAAATATATGTGCTGCATATTTGCATTATTATTATTTGCATTATCACCCTTGATAAGTCATGCTTATGATTTTTATCTTCTTTATAGTTAATGTTAACTTATCAGCATTTTAAATTCATTTTACTGTTTTTCTTGATAAATACAAAATAAATAAATAAATAAAAAAGCTGCAATGCAGTGAAGTAATCCATCCAGCAAGTTATTCTGAAAGTGGCTAGGAACAGCTGGTAGGTGAAGAGGACACTGGTTATTATACCATTGTTACTAATACATCCCACAGACCATACTTGGGAATATTTCTTTGTTATTCACTTGAACAGGAACATTGAGACTCTTTATGTATAGTAAAGCTAATTTTACATTTAATAGACATACTTTTATTTTTAATGCTAATAAAATCAGAATTGTATTAAATTTTAGAAGTGAATAAAACTTTTATAACATCAAAAAAAAAAAAAAAAACAACCTAAGAGGGTTGGAAAAATGGCTCAGCAATTGGGAACACTGGCTGCTCTTTCATAGGACCCGGGTTCAATTCCCAGCACCCACATGGCAGCTCACAACTGACTGTAGTTCCAGTCTCAAGGGATCCTACAACCTCCTTCGATCTCTGAGGTCAAGCAAGCATGTATGAAGTGCATAGATATGCATGCAGTCAAAACATCTCAGGCTTGTCTTCACTCATCTGCTCTTACTCTCTTGTTTCCTAATGAACATGCATTGCTTTTGTAAGTTAAGGAAACCAACACAGACTTTTTAATTGATTAAAATAATATAGTCAAACTAAAAACTGTCATTGGAAATCACCCACACAGAGGTCACTCCACAGACAGCTGGAGTAAAGAGAACAGAGGATTTAGAAAGATAAGCAATTGGGGAAATAGCTTGATTGGCAAATTGGGACCATGTTGTTAAAACTGTTGAATGCCAGGTCAATGAGTTTTTAAGTGATGGGAGCTATTGGAGGGTCTTGAGCAAAGGAATACTGTAATCAGTAATTTGGTTCTTAGAACAGTGTTTTTTTAAGATCTATTTATTATGTATACAGTATACAGAAGAGGATACCAGATGGTTGTGGTTGCTGGGAATTGAACTCAGGACCTCTAGAAGAACAGTCAGTGCTCTTAATCTCTGAGCCATCTCTCCAGCCCCAAGAACAGTGTTTTAAGAGTAATGAATGTAAATGAGATAGCTCAGGCCTTGGAAGCTTGGAGTCCTGATTTTAGTCCCCAGAATCCACATCAAGGTGGAAACAAAGAACCAGCTCTATGGAGCTGTTCTCTGACTTCCACATGTGTAACACACACACGCACACGTGCACACACAATACAGAGACACACACATATGCACACAGAGATACACACACACATACACACACAGACACACACATACACACGTGCATACACATACACACACGTGCACACAGACACACACATACAGAGACACACACATACACACACACATACACACACAGAGACACACACATAGACATACACACATACACACATAGACACACAAATACACACACATACACACACACTCACCACGCAATGTGCGTACACATACACACGTACGCATACACACACACACACTCACCATGCACGCATACACTCACTTTATTTTTATTTATTTTTAGCTTTTTCCTTCTTACACATACTTTTTTGAAAAAGAATAATGTACAAGATGACTTGAAGAAGAAAGAAAGACAAAAATGTATATATAGTCAAACATGGTGATGAACTTGAGGCTATGGCAAGAAGAGCCTGAATTCAAGGCCAGCCTGGGCTACACAGGAAGTCCCTGTCTTTAAATATATGCTAACTATTTTGAAGAAAGTTCTATATTGCATTTACAGTTGGTTTTCCAGAGGTCTAAATGGAAAGAAGATGGGTCAGGAAGACCCACAGTCTGTTCTAAGAAAGACAGGAGTGGCCTGTAAGAAAATAGTGATGGCATTAGGCTATACCCCCAGTAAAATAAGTATCAGTCTACACTGATATATATAAATGGTTAAATAAACAAAGGAGAAGAAACAAATACTCACTTTAGAAGAATTCTAATTATATGTGTATATAGGCATAATTTTATGAAATATATTTCATTAAAATTTTATATTTGTAGAAAAATGGAGGAAGTAAAAATTACTGCTGTAACATCATAATAACAATAGTTGCTGCCAAGATTCGCTGACTGCTAAATCTAGAGGGTGACACTTTAAGGAGAACCAAGGTATTTGAATAGTTAGTTACATGACACTCGTATGTATTAATTACTATGGTAGTTTTAAACATGTATCCATAGTTTCTTTGATACTCCTCTGTCTAGGAGATGGAATTTAATTCTCTCCCCCCTTGAATGTGGGCTGGACTAAGTGTCATATTTCTGATGAAGAAGAAACAATCTGACAGAGATAGTAATTTTGCAATAAAGAAACCTATCAAGTACCATCCCAAGTGACCAGATTCACTGGTAATGAGAAAGGTACTTCCCAGTGTGCTGTGACAAGTACATGTCACCTCTATTGCATTCTCCCCTGGAATCTATAACCTGCACAAGAAACATTAGGCAGGAGCTGGAGTGGTGGCTCATCAGTTAAGGTGAGTTAACTGAGGGCCCTGTTAAATCCCCTGACACCCACGTGGTGGCTTCTAGCCATCTCAAACTCCAGTTCAAGGGAGTGTAACTCCCTCTTCTGGCTTCCTCAGGCACTATATGCTCATTATGCACATACATACACTCAGACAGAAATGAATAAAACAATTTTTTTAAAAGAAATACTAGATAAATTGAAAAGACATTATAGGAAATGCTTAACCAGGCATTTTCTTAATTTCAAAAGTCAAAAAAGGGCTGAAAATTAAAAAGGATCCTAGTACAAAAGCTGTAGAAATATACATCAAATCTGAGGTTTAATCAATAGCAATGTTCTGGTATTAACTTTAGAGTGATCATGCACCATTGTTAAAATGTTAAGAACTCTGAACTGTCCCATGGTACACATGCAGAGTTAACCCAGAGCTTCGAAGGTGGCCCGGCAGGGAAGGCACTCAAGCTGGTAAGTTGAGTTTAAGCCCCAGGATTCACATGATAGGAAGAGGAAACCAACTTCTGAAAGTTGTTTCTGACTTCCACATGTACACTGCAACACACTGCCCACCCCATAAATAAATAAGTGTAATTAAAAGCATTTTTAATTATTTCAAGATAACTAATGTTAAACAATTTCTCCACCACCATTTTTGAGTGTATCTGGCTAGAAAAGAAGATTGCCATTAGCAAGATAAGGATAGCGGGAAGATGAGGGACTATATACAGCAGGCTCCAGGACAAGCTGGGCTACACAGCCCATAAACACACAAACAAAAACAAGAGAAATTAGCTTCCAAAAGATCTAGTCAGCACTTCCAGTGATCTCAAAGTGAGGGGCTATTTGCCTATTGACTGAATCCTGGCCCCTTGACTCCTGTCTCAACCACCCACCCCCACCTCTCCTTGTCTTTGCAGCAAGTTAAGCTGTCCCTCGTGGAGTGCAGCCCCCTTGGGAGTGCACACAGCCTGTTTCCTGTGGGGTTGCCCTAAGGGACCTTGAAGACAACTTCTGTTGCCTACTCCTGTGTCTGATCTCAGTGTTTTCCCCAGTGTAGGCTTCCCACACAGATGCAGATGCCTTTAGGCAGGCCCAGGGCACAGTGGCCAGGGTTTACATTGGCCAGGCCATCATGTCTGTTTTCACCAAACGTGGAACTGAGGTTCTGCTTCAGATTTAGTCCAAATGAGCTTGAAGACATAGCAGCTGAAAAACAGCTCATCCATAATGACTGTGGAGTCAAATATATTCCCAACTGTGGTCCCCTCAGACAAGTGACAGGCTCTGCACTCCCAAGGGGTCCTATTGTGCTGTCCTATACCCTCCCAAATCATGCTTAGTAATAAATCTCACACCCAGTGGGAGGACGAAGAAAGGGCCACTTCATTTTTAACTAGGATCTTGGCACTGGTCCCAAGAGATAAGAAAAGATGCGGGGGTGGGGAGGGATGTTGGAGACAGAAGTCAAGGTGCCAGGACTCAGTGCAGGGCAGGCAAATAGACTCCCAGAAGCTCCCAGGGAGCCAGGCATGGTGGGGCACCCTAGCACACAGGAGGCAGAGGCAGGTGGATCTCTGGGTTCAAGGTCCGTCTGGCCTACAGAGTGAATTTCAGGACAGCCAGGGCTAAACACAGAGAAACCCTTGGATTGAGGGACAGAAGGAATGATACTTCTAACAGAGAGTCAAGAAATGGTGTCCAGAGCAAGTGAACCAAAGGGCTGGGCCGCAACACTCATCAAGAGGATAGAAGCTCCTGTCACCTGGCTATGGCTGAACTCAGGCTAAAAGCTAGAGGCCATGTATTAAGGACTGTTTATTTCATTCCTTAGTTGAGAAGCTAGCTCGTTACTGGAGTCCCAGCTCATCCCCTGTGGACTAGGAAGTCAGACTGGACAGAAGATGAAATGGGATGGATTTATCCATTCCCTGTGCCACTTGTACTTGAGATGGAGAATAATGTGGTTTTGAAATGGGCACTAAGCAGCATACAGAGTGGTTTCACTGTGCACATGTATGTGTGTGGTAAACATACCTACCATGCATACGCTTTATCAACTGCTACCATGTGGCAGAGACAGTGGTAAGCAGGTCGTGACTATCATCTGTTAATCCTCCCCACAACCTTCTGAGAATGATATTCCTCATGTTAAAGGTGAAAATGGAGAGCCAGGGTGGTTAGAAACTTGGTGAAGTTCACATAAATGGGACTTGGAGAGATGCAGCTCAGTAGCAGAGAACCTGCCTGGCTTCAAACCCATCATCCATGGAGCAAACCACACAGATAAGTAAAGCATTGCACTATGCTCCCTGCTCCTGACACACAGACCCAGACTGTGCCCGGAGACTCCAGACCAGGGCTTCTCAACCTCCCTGATGGTACAACCCTGTTAATACTGTTCATCATGTGGTGACCCCAACCATAAAATTATTTTTGTTGCTACTTCATGACTGTAATTTTGCTACTGTTATGAGTCATAATGTAAATATCTGTATTTTCTAGTGTTCTTAAGCAACTCCTATGAAAGGGTCATTCGAGACTGAGAACCACTGATCTCAATGGTGGAAATAAATGCAATGTTTTCTTCTTTATTCTTATCTGGACTTTTGTTTGTTTGTTTGTTTTCTGAGACAGGGTTTCTCTGTATAGCCCTGGCTGTCCTTGAACTTGATCTGTAGACAAGCTGGCCTCAAATTCAGAGTTTCACCTGCCTCTGCCTCCCAAGTGCTGAGATCAAAGGTGTGTGCCACCACTGCCTGGATCTTATCTGAACTTTTTTAAAAAAATTATTTAACTTTATTTGATGTGCATTGATTTTTTGCCATGGGTGTCAGGTCCCCTGGAACTGGAGTTACAGACAGTTGTGGGTGCTGGGAATTGAACCCAGGTCCTTTGGAAAAGCAGCCAATGCTTTTGGCCAATAGTTGTTTGCAGGTGGGTATAATATACCTATGTCTTTCCTATCTATTCCCTTTCAAGTGCTCTTAACCACTGAGCCATCTCTCCAGCCCCCTTATCTGGACTTTTTAAGTGACTATATTCCTTTTCAATTTAGGAAATTATATCATGTTATTTAAGTTTGGGTATTTCTGCCAACTTCCTGTAATATCTAAGATGAGAAAAAAACAGGTGCATCAGATAAGTGCAGAGAAAGACTATCTTCTCTGCAATGGCAAAAGGGAATCTATGCTCCCCCACCTGTGTGTGTGTGTGTGTGTAGTAGTAGTAGTAGTAGTAGTAGTAGTAGTAGTAGTAGGTAGTAGTCATGGAGGGGAGAGTGAGGAGATGAGAACCACACAAAGAATTTTCTCCCTTCTTTATGGCCACCTTGCCCTTGGACAAGGTTTTTTTTGGTCCTGAACTTCCAGAGACTTGGAACATTTTTTCACATACATGATAAGATTCTGAATCTTTCTCCTTACTGAAAATCTGGCCAGAGAGTCCAGCTTCTGGCATGAAGCCCAGACTCTAGCCCTGAGTGATGGAAGTCATTCTGAAGCAACTTCAGGCATGCAGGCTATGGATCCATGCAAGCATGGTGTCAAGCATGGCAAGGATGAGTTGGCGGCATTAAGGTCACCACTTACCAGTAAGCAGACCTTGTCCAGATCCTTCTGTGTTCAGGCCAGGTGATTCAGAATGCTCCCAAGGGGACCCTGCTTCTCACGGTAAGACCAGAATGTGTAGTTTAGAGACCGAGTTTCTCTGTGTAGTCCTAGCTGTTCCAGAACTCACTCTGTTGACCAGGCTGGATACCTACAGTATTAAGGCCCTGTGTTTATTCTAGTTTGAATAGCCTTCACTCATTTCAAGGGTCTAGCCTCTTCTCTTTCCAAGACTATCCCTGTGAGTGCAAAGGTTCTTTCTGCCTCAGCACATTTTCTAATTCCCTAACACACATATAGCCTGACTGAACTCTCTTGAGGGTTATATCCCTCTGAAAGTGAGGTAAGTTTTAGAGACATCATGCCATCTCCTCATGCATCATGCTGTCAATGGCCAGGATCTGATGCCAAAATACCTCAAGCCTATAGGATTCTGTGGGAGTGGGGGGACAAAGGTCCTTTGTCTCTTAACATCTCTGATACTCTCCTCTTTAACCAGAGCATGGGGGGGGGCGGGGAGGCAATAAGAGAGGTGCTGAGCATGTTTCAGAGCCTGACAAAAGAACCTCTATGGCTGCCAGTGTAACTTCAGCCTGGCTGTGAGAATACATCTGATGTAAAGACATTGTTTTAGGGGACGGGCATTGGCACAAATAGGAGGAGCATATAGCAAGTAGAATCGAAAATGAAATGAGGGGGTGTGGGAGCTCCCCAACTCCCCACCCTACTCTAGCCATGCATGTGGCCCCAGAGCCCACAGGTCGACTTTGATCATTGGAGGGGGTCCCCGCCATTCTCAAAGTGATACAGGGAGAGTAGGAGGGTGTGAAGGGCAGTAGAGTCCCACCATTCACAGGGCTTGGATTGTCTAGTAGAAAGTGACTCTTCTGCCTCCAGGTCTTTCTCACAGCCAAGAGAATGAGCCAGTAAAGGAGGTAAGAACATAAATCCACCTGGACTGAGGCCAAGCAAAGATGCTCTGAGGCCATTCCTCCAACCAATCATGCTAACCCTTTACTCCTGAGACCTTCTTTTCTTCAGTACTCATGGTTCCTGGATCCATTAATGAGGGATCTGTTACACCCCACACTCGCTGCCTACCTTAACCCTCAACAAACGTACTGGTCAAAGAAACTGCCCTAATTATTGAAATCGTATACCCTGCTCAACAGCCAGACACATGTAGGCTGGCTGACAGTCTTAGCACCACCCAGCCACAGTGGGACAGGAAGCGGAGGGAAAGAGCACTTGCTCTTAAGGAGAAAAGAATGGACCTGATGGTGCTCAGGCTGGGGCGCCTGAGCTGCTGCCTCTCCGGCTGAAGGGCTTTCCGGCAGCTCTCCTGCATAAGGAGCCGCTGGCAATGAAGTAACTGATGGCTGCTAAAAAGAAGATATTGAGTGGCCCTGGACCTGGGCTGTCCCTCCGCCTGCCCATCTTGCTCTTGAAAACAGCTCCTTCCCATCTCCAAGAGGCTCTCACCTCGAGGCTAAGCACAAGTAGTCACCGAGAAGAAACAAGAGCAGATGAGGACTTCACCCAATCCTCAGAGATTTGTTTGTATTGGTTTTTGTTCAAGTGGAACCATTGTAACCTCAGTCAGAGCGTGTTCTCCGTCTGTTCTCAGGGGCAAAGGCGCCTCTGTGTTTTCCTTCCTCATGGCGGATGCTCTGTACTCATTGTTTTATTTAGGAGCTGTGATTATGTGACCACAAACCTTACTAAATTGAATGCAACCCTGAGCATTCAGAAGAAACAGCGCAGGACTCAAGGGAGGGAGCAGCTGGCTGGAAAGAAGGGCCCGTGAATTCTAATCCCAAGGCTGCCATCTGGCTCTGACCTAGGACAACTCATTTACTCTGCCCTGAGGCTCTTTCTGGAACTCTGGGCCAGAAGCCAAGCAGGCCTGGGCTGTCACGGGGTGAAGTGACCTGTCACACCTCAGTCAGTGCTTTTCTCTGCAAGTCGGAACCCACAACCAGACAATGTGTTCACTGTCCTGGAGGTTACTCACAGTTTTCTACTTAGCTTCCCTGTCCTAGTGCTGAGCCCCAAGAGGTCCCTGCCTGGCTGATGGGCATGGTTGTAACCAACCCTGAGTTATCCAAAAGCACTGTGAATGGACAGATGAGAGAGTGCAGGCCACCTCTAGGGCTTGTGGTGGCTTTAGTCAAGTTGGTTGTTCACTCCTCTAAAGCTCGACAAGAATTGAGACTTTGGCCAAGAATGGCAGCACAGTTTGTAATCCTAGCACTTTGCAGGTGGAGGATCAGCTTGGGCTACATGAAACCCTGCCTCAAGCAAACAAATAAAAAGAGCCATAATAGTTAGACTGTGAGAGTATTTGTAAACATAACTGAGCCTGGACCTTGGTCACAAAAAAAGTCTCTGCCTATCAGTTGGTGTTTGGTCCCCATAAGAAGTTGATCTGGAGCTAAATTGCTGTCTTGGCCGTGGTCTATAGGGGTTTTTAATTTTTAATTTTATGTGTTTGAGTGTTTTATCTGCATGTATATGAAGCCAGAGGAAGTAACAGACGGTTGTGAGCCAGCCTGTGGGTGCTGGGAACTGAACCCAGAGCTTCTGGAAAAGTAGTCAGTGCTCATAACTGCTGAGCCACCTCTCCTTCTGATGCCCCGTTGGGAATAAGGCTAGTGGCACCAAGCAGAGCAGGCTCAGGGGAGAGTGCTACAGGGTGGGGAGCCATCTGAGTCGTTACTGCATTCAAACTGCTTGCTGTGAGTGATCCTGGAGTAGGGGAGTGCCTGTTCTTGGCACTAGCCCAGACTGTGGAAGAGGGCCTTGTCTAGCTTGGGAAGCATTCCAGTGGAGGGAGCTTCCATAGCAGCACAGCTCTGAGGAAGGACACGGGCAGGACATAGCAGGACTTACCTTCCCTGCCAATCCTCTCTGCATGTGTTCCCTCCACTTAGAACTATTTATTAGCACACAACAGAAGCCAGTTTGCTATTTAGATGGGTCTTCTGGGAATTCCACACCACATCCACCCCCTCTTGAGGTGGACTGAAAAAAAAAATCAGCTTTCAAGATTTTATACTTAGATTTCAGAAACTAAATTACATTACTACATACAGTGAGACGGCGCCATTGCCTGCTCCTATCTGTGTGCGCCAGGCACCACGAGGCTGATAGCATCAGCGTGTCAAAGTGGCTGGATCCACACAATTTGCAGCCAGCTGGAGTTGGGGCAGAAGTAGTCAGAGTGGGGGTGCAAAACTCTCTCAGAATCTGGAGCACCCCAGGGTCTACTGTAGGTAGGCACCCGGGGTTTTAAATTCTCTCCATAAATTATAATTTCTTCTATCTGCAAAGAGAAGAGCTGTCTTAATGGATCTGGATGTGACAAGCGGAAACTGCTCTTTCAAACACTGAGTCACACAAAAGCACAATAACAATGTGCTCAAAAGGGTTTCTCTGGGGTCGAGATGCATGGGACAAGGAAAGTTGAAATGGTAATATGTAAAGATAGGCTCCTACGGTCTTCTAAAAGATTTTAAATTTTTATTTTATGTATATGGATGTTTGCTTATATGTATATCTGTGTACCACGTGTATGCAGTGCCCATCAAGGCCAGAAAAGGACACCAGATCCCCTAGAACTGGAGTTACAAATAGTTGGGAGGTACCATGTGGGTGCTGGGACTTGAACCCACGTCCTGGGGGGGATTAGTCAGTGTGCTAACCACTTACCAATCTCTCCAGCCTGTTTTTGTGGTCATTTTAGACAGGGTCTCACTCTGAAGCCTAGACTGCTGTCCTCCTGTCTCAACCTCTCCAGTGCTGGGAATCCAGGTATTAGGTACCACACTTACATTTGTATGTTTAAAAACCAAAGTACTCATGGAAATAAATATTCTGTTCTCCTTGAAGCTCAGAAGTGATGGTCTCATAACCAGAGTTCTCACTAAAACCAGGTTGTAGAGTGGGTAGAGAGAAAGTATTGTCTCCCTGCCAGGGAACATAGGAACTTTAGAGTCTCCTTCCCAGTTGTAACCAAGATTTAATTCTACAGAACAAGCATTCTTCTCATAGCAGAAAGTCTCCAGATTATTGAGTTATTTCAAATGCATCAAATGTCATAATACACTCATTCAACTTGAGAAACATTTACAGACCAATTTTTATAAATAGTAAAACACAAGCTGTTCATGTTCAAAATGTTATTATTTCCCCAAATGCATTTGCTCCCCAAGGTCAAGGTTTTGGGAGAAATTCAGTGAGGTTCCCATCCCCTGTAGCTCTGGCCTGCCTCCCACTCACTCTTGGATTCAGTATCTAGAAGAAGAGATGGAGGGGTAAAGATGTACCCTAGCTTTAGCTGCCTGGTCTAAATTTCCCTGGCCTCTCTGGGGAAATGTTGCTTCCTGCATCCATTGCCACACATGAAGACAAACTAGTAAAGTCACGATTGGTGTTTATTCTGTGATTATAGAAGGGTATTACTGAAAAGTAAGAAATTAGTACAGCCACATAGCAGTCATAGCTCCCAGGCTGAGCCTGCATGTGGCTGTTTATAATTTGCTGGAGCAGGTATTCCTAGTTCTGGGAAAATTTAGTTACTGTTTCTGTCCATCCTGACTTCCCAGGATACTCCTCAAGTCTGTACCGGTCCCTGCTCCAAGAACTAGAAGTCTAGACCATTGCTGGCTAGTTTTTGCTGTAGTCTGGGTAGCATGACCCAAGGCTATCAGGAGACTCTGGTACATCCAGAATTGAGTCAAATATCCACCCCACCACTAGCTCTCACCTCTAGATTGGCCAGAGCCTGTTCAGCCTTCCTTACCTCTAGCTCACACTCCCTAAGAAGCAGCAGAACCTGGCATAATTGAACATACCTCCCGAAGGCCATCCCTCACAGGGCACCTTCAAGCCTTGTAGGGATCAGATTCACAATTATTGAGAATGAAATAAAGTTTTGTGAAAATGTCATTGAGCCTGAGAATGGTGTGTCATGATTTCTCTCTCTGGACATCTTCAGACAACTGGCCCTCCTGTACTAGTCTCTCCTGTCATTATGGCAAAAGCCCTCCCTGCAGGACTCTGCTTCCTCTCTGTCATTATTCTTCTTAAAAATCCAGACATTCTGGTCACCACCCTCTCCCTGGTCCAGGCCCCTCTCATCATGGCCCCAGATATTTTGTTCATCCCTTGTATGTTGATGTTTTTCTGGTGGCTTTTTCCCCTCTAGCCCTCCAAGTATTTAACCAAGCACACCCTCCTGCATAGGCATCAAAACCAACACGTTTCTGTCTTTCTTATCCAGTGGCATTAGAACTCTCTCAGCCACCTAAGTCAGCCAGGAAACTGGTTATCCTTCACCCTCATCCTCACACCCCTGGTCCGTAAGCCCAGCAGCTTTCCTGCACTCTGATTAGGCTGTGTCATGCCTTACTCAGGCTCTGCACCTCTTCTGATCCCCCGTCTAGTCTGTCTACCTGCCTTCAGCTCAACCATCTCAACTAGTTGCTCACACGGCTCTGCCCATCAGTCTGACAGGGCCAAAGGATCCTGTAACCCCCTTTTCATCCTCTCACCGTATCACCCTGGGCTGCCTTCTGCTGTTCTGCCCTGGGCTCATCTTTTTCCATCCCCTGTGCCTCTTCCTCATGTCCTGTAGAGAATTCATTCAGCAGGAAGTTAGTGATGAAAAGGAATCCAATGTCATCTCCTAAAAAGGGGCTTCAGGTGCAGGTTGAGCATAAAAGACTTGATTGGACTAGGTGCCAGCCTTCCAGGTGACTGCTCTGGAAAACAAACCACCCTGTCCTATAAGCTCTGGTATGGCATTAATTTTGTAATCTTAACTAATTCCTCTAGAAGCAAAGACTGAGGTAGGAAATTAGGTTCAAATCACCTTCAAGGTATGAATGTGAGCCCTTTATACAACCTGGTCCTTCACTTTAAATTGGAAATGATTGATCTTACTTGATTCAAGGTGGATTAAATGAGATACAGGTAAAGCCTCCAGCACCATGGCTGTACACATACCCATAGAGAATGTAGTAATAGTAACTAAAGGATGCATTGACTTCTAGGATAGCCATGCCTGGACAAATGGTTCTGAACAGCTCTGTACATGGCCAGGCCAGAAAGCTGCCTTTCTTTCCAGTACAAGCTTAAGTATTGTTCTGTAAATGATTGTCCCCTCTTACTAATGTAGCCAGAGTAACATTGGGATACAGAAATCTTGGCGACACTGTCTGGAAATAGTGTATTATGGGAAGCCTGACCTAGAGCCTTGCCATTCAAAAGCATAACTCCTGTATTAACATTGTCATCACCTGAAATCTAGGATGAAATGTGAATCCCGAGCTACAGTCCAAAGTTACTAAATCAGACTCTGTACCTTGCCAATTCCCAGGTGATCTGTGCACATATTTATGTTGCTGGCCTAAGATAACAAAGATGTGGACTGCATGGGGGTGCCAAACTTATCTAGAGGAGATGAATTTTGCACAGGTGGGGTGGCACTGTGGTAGAGGTATGAGGCCAGCACAAAGGCGTCTTCTGAGGCATAGGTTAGCTGCACAAAGGTTTGGAGACTGCATTGTTTTGGTTTTTTATGATTTGTTCCCTGTGGGTGTCTTGGGCATGAGATTATTCAATACCCCTGAGTTATTCAGTCATTGTCACAACATCAGCTAGGCAGTGATGGACAAGCTGAAATAAGTTACAATTCACTTTAAGTTTGAGGAGACCCTTTACAGAGACCTCAGGACAAACAATCTACTTAGGCCGTTGACTATTTTCCTTGAGAGATGCATAACTAGCTACTAATATGTAACCCAGGCTGTCCTAGAACTAGCTCTATAGACAAGCTGGCCTCAAACTCACAGAAATCCCCCTGCCTCTGCCTCCCTAGTGAGATTAAAGGAGTGTGTCACCATGCCTGACTCTCACCCCACCTCTGAAGTATTGTTGGTGGGAATATAGAGCTCAGTGGTAGAGTGCTCACTTAGCATGTTCAAGGCCCTGAGTTTGATTCCCAGCATCACCAAACACAGAATAACAGAGGAGGGAGGAAGGGGGAGAGAAAAGAATGAGTAGAGATAAATGAGTCAGCCAATCAATCATCAGGCCTCAGGCTTGTTGCCCCAGCAGACAGCATGCCCTACTTACTCATCACTGCTGTTCAGAAAATATCACATTCTTAAACAGTCATTGAATGACAAATGGAAAGAGAAGGAGCAAGAAATAATAATAATAATAATAATAATAATAACAATAATAGAGCTTTTGGCCAGGGTTAAGCTTTAGAGATGTAAGTTGTCTTGTGAGTAAAAGATGGAATCTGTCTGTCAGTTGCAGTGAGCATTAGAAAGTCAGAACAGGCATAAAGGAAGGAAAGCCAGGGCAGGGCTAGGAAGCGCCACAGGAGAATTCATTGATCTCATCCTTTCAACTTTACTGTCTGTCCATTGCTGACAAGTGGCTTCTCATTCTTCCAGTGCTGCAGGAGAGGGCAAGGGTGACTGCTCTGGGCGGGCACCCCATGGATTCTATCCGAGTATACTTTTAGTCCTTGGAAGTCAGAGCCAGATTCATGAACCAGAGCAGACCAGGCTCAGCTCTTAAGTAACTGAACCATATGCAATATGGCCCATGCCTATAATCTCAGCACCCATGTAGCTGAGGCAGAAGGATTACTAGGAGTTCAAGGCCAAGTCTTACACAGCAAGGCACTGTCAAGGAGGAGGAAGAGGAGGAGAAGAGAAAGAAGGTCAACAACAACAAATCCTCTTTAGGGTTAGGGTTCTACTTGGTGGTAGAACACTTGCCAAGCTGGGTTCAATCCTCGGCTCTGAAAAAACAAATAAATAATCCATCTCAGTGAGATTTAGGACCAAGCTCCAGGTGAGGGTCCTCAAGTGACTCTGCCCAGACACATGTCAGTTTCTGCTGGCATTTCTCCTGCTCTAATTTCGCTACCACCTGCCTGTGACCAATCGAAAACTCCCACCATGTGTCAATTTCTGGGCAGTGTCTTTTATGTAAACTTCTCATCTTATCTTGAAGAACCAGAATCGAATCGACATCCTGGAAGGAAATGGAAAGGTACTCTCATCTCCAAACCCCGAGACCCTTCCAACTCTCTTGGGCTTAGAATCATTTCCCTTCTATGAAAAGCTTCATTCCCCAAAAGTCTGTGTTGGCTGAATCCGAATTTTAAAAAGAGTGGGAACTATTTATTCCTTCACTGCCCACCCTGACACCATCTTCTCCTGTCTAGGCCCTGCTGATGACTTGTGTGTGCATGTGTTTAAGTATACATACCATAATACTTAACATTTTAAATCTTGTTGATCTTTTTAAAGGAACTTTTGCCTATACCTCTTTAATTAAATGAGGTGACCTTTTAAATGAGGCTGAAATGAGGTGGGTGGGTGTAATATGAAGTTTCTGGCTTGTCCAGCCTGTGGTCCAGACCTACAGACTTGCAGTTCCACAGAAACACACACAGATGCCTATATTAATTTTATGCTGATTGACCTATGGCTCAGACATATTGCTAGCTAGCTCTTTCATTTTATCTCAATCTATTTTTGTTAATCTGTTTAGCCACGTGGCTTGGTACTTTTTCTCAGAGCAGTATGGTTGTCTTCTTTCCTCTGCATCTCTCTTGGCCTCTCTGCTGGTGTCTCACTGGTGTCTCTCTAGGGTCTCTTCCTGTTCCCAGAGTTTTCTTAGTCTGGTAGCCCCACTCACACTTTCTGTCTGCCTTCTGACCAATCAGCTTTTTATTAAACAAGTAAGAGAGACATTGTCCCATTATCAGTGGGAATAAACAGAATTTCAAAGACCTTGTAGATCACAGGAGAACATAAGCTGGTCCAGGGCAAGTCAGGATCCTCCACATGCAGTCAAGGATGAAGGTCAATGCTCAGACAAAGCAGGCTTTTCAGAAAGAACCAAGAGCTTTCAGGTGCTTACCTTCTGGTCTTTATACCCAGGCTTCAAAGCTGCTGAACTCAAGTATTTGTCCCATCTCCTAAACAAGGACTCTTTGGTCCCAGGTTTCTAGTGAGTGTTGCATGATTTTTTTTCCTGGGAAGATGTATAAATTTCTATACACCCCATCCAGAGAAGGCATTGACACACCAACATCCAGTGTGATGAACCAGTGCCTTTACTGGGATTCCAAAAGCTTGGGTGGGTCCCAGAAAGCTGCACCACTGAAGCATCCCATCCCAGTCAGTTGTTTCCCCATAGACTGGTGGTTGGAATCTTGACAGTGGGCTGTAAGATGGCACTGGGGAGAGTGAGGGCCTAATAAGCATCATCCCTCCATTCAGGAGTGTTGCTGGACTCCCATCTCTCCTGTGGGTCTTGTGAAGGTCATCACAGATGCTTCAGGAGGGTAATATTTATGTCCTACCTGGAGGAAACAGCTTCTCTCCAATAGGAGAGAATAAGTATCTGAGAATCCAGCTGGAAAACTTATAGCCTAACTATGAAGAATAGAATGCTACATCTTTAAAATACACTGGCTGGCTGAGGAGATGGCTCAGTGGCATAATGCTTGCTACATAGCATGAGATCCTGAGTTTGCATCTCCAGCACCCACATGAATGACAAGCAAGCCTGTGATGCCACAACTTGGGAGGTGGAAATAAGCAACTCCCAGCAAAAACTGGCTACCTAAACTAGCCAAATTGGTGAGCTATGGGTGTAGCCAAAGACCTTTCTTCTGTATTTAATGTGGAAAGTGATCACCTGATGTCAACTTATAACCTCCACATGTATGTGCACACACATGTACCCACACCTGCACACATGTGAGCACACACACATATATTCATGCATGGAAAACATACACACAAAAATAAAGAATAAAAGTAGCCCCCCTGGCCCCTTGATTTTGCATTTCTTTCAAATATCCACCCTAGAGCTGAAAATTAATATGAAAAAGACCTGAGCATGGTAGTGCATGGCTGTAACTCAAGTATTTTGTAAAGGAAGGCATGAACACCTGAAGTTCAAGGCCATTCTTAGCTGCACAGTGAATTTGAGGCTAGCATGGACTACATGGGACCCTGTCTCAAAAAATGAAAGAAAAGAGGCTGGCTCGGTGGCTAAGAGCACTGGCTGCTCTTCCCTAAGTCCTGAGTTCAACTCCCAGCAACTGCATGGTGGCTCATGACCATCCATAATGAAGTCTGGTATCCTCTTTGGGCAAGCAGGAATATATTACAGACAAAACACTGTATACATAATAAATAAATAAATAAACAAAAACAAAGGGAGCTAGAGAAATGGCTCAGTGATTAGGAACAATGGCTGCTCTTTCAGAGAACCAAGGTCTGGTCCCCAGCATACACAGCTGCTTACAGCCATCTGTTATTCTCGTCCCAGGGATCTGTCACCCTCTTCTGGCCTCTCTGAGGTATACAAACACTCATGCAGGCAAAATACCCATACACATTTTTTAAATTTAAAAATAGAAAAGAAGAAAATAGAATAAAAGGAAAGTGTAGTAGGTGAGATGACCTGGGGATAAAGGTACTTGTGGCAAGAGCGCCATGACCTGAGTTTAATTCTCAGAACTCACATAAAGGTTAAAAGAGAGAACCAGTTCCACCAAGTTGACTTCTGACCACCATGGGTGCACTCACACATTATATATGTGCATATACACATTGTTTTTAAATTTTAACGTAGGAATGGCCACACTAGCTTCAGTAACTTCCAGGTCCGTCTGCTTAGTTTTCCTGCCCATCATCTGAAAGCAAAAGAAACGCTTTGTGAGGTTGGCTCCTGGCCCTGCCATTTCCATGGTTCCTGTGGCTGGTGTGCTGGCATGAGCATGAACTAAGAAGCATGAGAAGTGATGTACACAGCTACCAGGCAGTCCTGGTGATCCACGTAGGCCTCCCCACACTCCAATGATGAGACAGACCTGTTCCTCCTTTTGTTCTCCATCGGTAGCCTCAAGTCAGAAACATTGTGTCTAGTGGGTGATCCCCAGGGGAAAGTCTATTCTTTGAAAGAAGATTCCCCAGAGGGAAGCAGGAAAATGAGAAGTGAAGTTCTCGGAACATGATGGATAGGTTTGGTGGCCTGAAATTCCCTGGCACACAATGTGAAATAAAATATTAAAACCAACCATATTCTTGTTCATGATTAGGAGCATTGTAAATTGGAACAATCCTTTGGGAAAACAGTTTGTAATATATATATTGATATATACATATCAAGATTCTTAAAAAACATTCATGCCTTTGACTTTCTAATTTTACTTTATTTATGAAATGCTTCCAAATGGATTTTAATGCACCATCATTTGCAATAGTGAAAAATTGCAAACATCCTGAATGTCAACCTGAAGTATTATAAAGTTGTTGTACTTCTCCTTATGGGTATTTATACAACCATTAAACTGATAGCAACAAAAGCAGTCTTAGATTATGAAGAACTAATTATGTTGTGGTGCTAATTTTTGTGTGTTATATGTGTATGTGTACACATATATACATGTGTACAGGACCAAGCATGTGGATGCTGGAGGTTGATGTCAGGTGTCTTCTGTCACTATTACTGAACCTGGAGCTCACTGTTTGGCCAGAAAGCCACAGACTCCTCTTGTCTTCCCTCCCAGACTCAGATCCTGTGCTGCTGCTGCCTTGCCTTGCTTTTCATGTGGGTGTTGGGGATCCAACTAGAGGGAGGTCCTCAGGCTCGCACAGTAAGCACTCCCCCGTGATTTTAATATTTCAACAACAGAGTAAGCCAGGTGTGGCAGCACTTGCAGTAATCCCAGCATGCTGTAAGTAGACATAGGTGGATCATGGGTTTGCGGCCAGCCTAGGTTACAGAGTAACGCTCAGGTTAGTCTAAGCTACCTAGTGAGGGCCTGTCTCAATAAACAAATAACCAAAATAAATAAACTACAGAAGAGGCCTGGCACAGTGCTGTGAAACTGAGATAGGAGGCCTGAGTTTAATGCCAGCCTGTCTCAATAAAACAATAGCAGCAACAGGATAGAAGATACCATGTGCTTTTCTTTTTTATGTTCTTTTTAAATGTATGTGTGCATGTGCATCCATGTGCTTGTGGAGACTGGAAGAGAGTGTTGGATCCCCAGAAGCTGGAGTTACAGACATCAGTGAACCACCAATGAATGTGGGCACTGGTAACCAAACTCTGGTCTTCTGCAAGAACAGCAAACATGCTTGACCACTGAGCACTCCAGCCCATCCGTGTTTGCCTTTAAATGTATTATGCATGTGTATTAGTGTGTGCTTTCTGGTTATAAAAACAAAATTCATGTGAAGCTAGAAAACAAGAGACTAGCATTAAGGACACTAGAATTCTTTAGGACTTTTCTTTTTCTCCTTCTACTTGTGGTATTGGAGACTGAACACAGGATTTTGCCTGTGCTAAGCGCTCTACCACAAAGCAACACACCTTACCCTGACACTATGGTTTTGCAGTGAAGTTCTCAAGGGTAGGGCAGCTCTGGAACCAGAACTTGACCTGGGGAGCTCCTCCATCTCCCCTTCACGATGGTGTGTGTGCGTGTGCATGCACGTTTGTGCTTATTTTTTAAAGATTTTAAGGTTTGCTGGTGCTTAAGTGCAAGGTTTACTGGTGCCCAGTAGTGGCCTGAGCAGCTGAAAGAGACAGTGTGCACATGTCTGTAGTCTTACTACTTGGAAGGCAGAGGCAGAATGATTATTGTGTATTTGAAGCCAGGCTGGGACACATGGGTTAAATAGGATCCCTAAAGACCTTCCTATGTCCCAGCAAGATAGAAGTCCCAGCCAGGTGCTTAGCTCTGGAGGAACAATGGGGGACAAAAACAGGAGATAGGCTCCTTCCCTGTGGTGGGCACTAGTGAAGCTAACATGGTTTTTACTAGCTTTCCCTCCTAAACATATCTTAACATTTCTAGTTCTGCCCACTTGTCAGGATGGACAGGTGCAGACCTCAGCAAGAGTACTAAAGGCACAGGTAGCTATTGAGCTGCTTTCTGAACAAATTGTGGCAATGACAGAGCTGGTCCCATCAATACACCTGCTTGTCAGAGAGTGGCCTGAACCAAGGCCTCCCCTGAATTTCTATTTCTCATCAGCATTATCTTTGCTGACCTGAACATCCTGATACTTTGTGTCTGTTCCTTTCTGATTTTACCCAGGAATATGTGACTCTATTCCAAAAGCAGCCATTTAGCCTTCCCGACTCCAAACCTCTTTCTCCAGCTCGCTCTAGAACTGGAGGAAAGTTCATTATGTCTGTGTGGAGGAAGGTCAGATGGTGTTTCTGTGTGCATCTTGCTGCAGTCCTCACTCGAAGTCCATCTCTGTTTCCATCTTCCTGAGAATCGCTGCTTAGGGATGAAGACAGAGGTTACGTCCTGCAGAGGAACTGAAATTAAGTCCTTCCCTAAGCAACATTCCCTAAGTCAGCAAAGCATAAGCAGCATTGTTCAGGACCTTGGAGAGAGCCTTTCGTCCCTGAGGCTGGATTATGGGACTGAAAGGTGAAGTGTCACCCACCATGACTGTCCACTGTGACTAGCCGCCAGCATCACCTCTGCCCCCCCCTTCCTTTTCCGGACAATGCCTCTGGAATGAACTCCCTCAGCTCTCCCCTGACCTTTCTGACCTCAATGTATCTGCATCTCCTTACATCAGCACCTCCCTGTATTGCACAAATTTTAGTATTGTAATAAAACCCAAAGCCAGATATTTGGGAAAAGTGAAATATCAGAGAAACAGGGACCAGACCACAGCCATTTCTCACCCAGCCAACTCCTCAGGCCGATTGGGATAGGTCCTGTCTCCATGAGTGAGTCCTCAGACTGGCTGAGGGAGCAGGCAAAGGGCAGAACTTCTGCCTCCTCCTCCTCACCTTTGTCTTCCTGCCCAGCTGTTTCAGTTCCTGGATCAGCTTTGCCATCACTGCCTGGCTGTTAGGCCATGAACCCACAGAGATCCAGAGATGGGATTAAAGGTCTGGATCACCACTCCCTGACCTTCATGGCTTAGCTCTGTGGACGGTTCTATCCTCTGATATTCCAGACTTTTTATTAAATATTCAATATACTTATATCATATATATATATATATATGAATATATCCATATCCCTGGACTGTCTGTGAAGAGCTTCCCTCTTGTAGCCAAAGCTCTGGCTTTCTCCTCTAGACGCCCCTCTATGCCCATTACACTCTTTTTAAATACCTAGCCCTTTCCTTTTAGTGGAGGACAGTGGCCATGTGTCCTTAACCCTAAGGAAATCCTACAACTTTGAAGTTTCCTGTGGCTGTCATCATTCTTGTATCTTCTTCCATGCAGCTTCTTGAAATATTTTCTACTCACTGACTCAACTTCCCTCTGTCCCGTTCCCTTCAAAGCCCTTGTAACCTGATCTCTGTTCCTGTCCTTCAACTGACCTCTGTCCAGGGTTGCCTAGGACATTCTTGTTTCTAAATTTCATCTTTATCTTGTGGCCCAAGCTTCTCTTTGGGACACTTGAGATTTCACATCCTCCACTTCTGTCCTCACCTCATCCCACTGCCCCTGCCCAGCCCAGTGTCCTCCACAGGCTTCTCGTGCCCTTGAGGCTTCATCCTGGATCCCTATCTTTTCCATCCTGTCCATTCTCTCTCGGGGGAATTATTGCTCCCATGCTTTAGTCATGACCAGCCTTTCCCCCCGGTTCCTACTGACTAGTGATATCATTTGTTTCTCAAAAGATACCCCCAAACACAGCACATGTCCAAATGAACCGGCCTGCTTTTCCCTGGCAGCGCTCTCCTCTCCTGCATTTCTCTGAGTAATTAGTATTTTTCTCCATACTCCAGGCGGAAAACCAGAGGCTTATAGACACCTCCTCTGCTCTGGGGAGTATGCTTGTCTTTTGCTCTTTAGTTTAGGCCCCCTACTGTTCTTCTTTGCACAAATTGTATTTGCCTTCAGTCTCACTCCCTACACACATCTCCCATGTTGCTGCTGTAAAGGGTTCTTTATCTCAGATGTGTTCATGGTACACGGTACTCCTGGGCTTAAGTTTCAATTGTTTCCCCAGTATCTTCTAGGAAAAAATAAAAATCAAGACCCGCCTTTCATTATGGTCTGAGCCCACCAACTTTACTTCTGCCTTCGAGGCTTTAGTTATAGAAAAGCTGTTTCTGGAAAGTACTTTGCCAGATGCAAGCTTCTGAACTTTCGCAAATGTTCCTAAATATTCATCCCAGGAACTGCCAAGTTCATATTCTGAGGTCAGCCCCCATTCTGCCTTTGTCCTGCTCCTTCTGTCTTTTGAGGCAATGTCTCATTATGTAGTCCTGGCTGGCCTGAAATTCAGACAAGACTGGCCTGGAGCTCATAGATATCTGCTTGCGTCTGTCCTGTTCCCTTCAAAGCCCTTGTAACCTGATCTCTGTTCCTGTTCTTCCCTGGTGCTGGCTTTAAAGGCGTGTGTCACCACACCCAGCTCCTTCTACTTTTTATGCTCATTTTACCTTGATTTGTAATTACTGGACATCTTGAAGATGGGCCTGTTTTCTATTTGTCTCTGTGACACCTGGACTAGACTTGTCATGAATTAGGAAAAGTAGCACGGTGGAAGAAGACAGCGCTCCTCACCAGGCTCTGCCCCAGCCATGTGGAAGGCAGTGCTCAGCATTTACTATAGTAGCTGGTAAATCCTCACACGTGTCTTTGATGTACATATTAATGTCCATTTTAATTTTAATTTATAGTTGAGGGAACCAAATTATATCCCTAGTAATGACTGAGCTAGGATCTGAACCCAGGGATACTGCCCCCCCACCCCAACCGTGTGTGTGTGTGTGTGTGTGTGTGTGTGTGTGTGTGTGTGTGTGTGAGAGAGAGAGAGAGAGAGAGAGAGAGAGAGAGAGAGAGAGAGAGAGAGAGAGAGAGAGAAATGTATATGTGTATGAATTCACGAGAAAGTCAGAGGACAACTTTTGGGAGATGGATCTCTATATTCTGACCTGGACTGTCAGAATTTCCTGGCTAGCACTTTTGCCTGCTAAACTGTCTCACTAGTGCACAGCCCATAGCTTTTGCCATCACAATCTCCTTTTCAGTCCGTGTGGCAGAGGGTGGGATTGAGTGGTTGTCTTCAGTTCATCAGATAGCGATACCCTTAGCACTGAGAATGCAGTCATACCACTCACGCCTTTCCCAGTGGAAAAGGGGAATAGTGTGACTATTCAGGAAGCAGGCACACTGTCTACTGGGTCCTTGTGAGTTTCAGAGGCTCATAGACCTGCATAAGGAACTACAAAACAAGTTTCTTGTGCTTTGTTTTTGCCAGAGTCTTTCAAGGCAGGCTGTGGGTGATGGTTCAGGAAAGCACTCCCTCCTGACACCTCCCCAGGCTTTTTCCTCTTACTTACAAATCTTAAAGATGGAGTTTCTTTCTTCATGCCCACTTTTTGCTCATCCAGATCTATTCAGCTCACCATAGGTCTCTTGGGTCCCAGTTTATTTTTTATCTGAGTGAACATGACATTGTGTGCCTATAACCCCAGTGCTGCGGGAACAAAGTGGTGAAGACAAGCGGATCTCTAGGGCTCACTGGCCAGCAAATCTAGCTTAATTGCAGAGCTCCAGATTCAGGGAGAAAGCAATAGAAACAGCCACTCAGCATGGACCCTTGGGCCTCTGCATACACAAGCATAAATGAGTGCACCCACACACATGTGCACAGATAGGTACACAGGGTCTCACTAGCATTGTTTTCTGTACTTTCTATAAAACATCTTAAAAGACTGGATTGTGGGGCTGGAGAGATGGCTCAGCGGTTAAGAGCACCCTCTGCTCTTCCAGAGGACCCAGGTTCGATTCCCAGCACCCACGTGGCAGCTAACAACTGTCTGTAGTTTCAGTTCCAGGCAAACACCAATGCAAATAATTAAATAAATAAATAAATAAAAGTGTTTTAAAAAAAAGACTGGATTGTATTAAATCTGTGAATGTTTAACATTTTCTTTTTCTTGTATTTATTTGTGAGGGGTAGGGAGGTGCCACAGTGTCATATGAAGGTCAGAAAACAACTGGGAGTTAGTTCTTGCCTCCACATATGGATTCTGGGATTGTCAGCCTCAGGGGCAAACACCTTCACCCACTAAGCATCTCCCAGGGCTGTAGTTAGTGGAGATTTTTAAGCAACAAAACACTTTTGCTAACCCGAATTTTACAGAAAAGTTAATAAAGAAGTGAACTAACAATGGCTTTCTTTGATTGAAGGGAACCCCAGCCCTGTAATTACCATTCCTACACATATGCCCCTCTTATATTCTAGCCCCACCCAAAGCACAAGAAGGATCTGGGAAAGACAGGCTAATGAAAATTGCTGGACCACACTAACTCTAAGGATGCTTCTGGCTCTTTTGCTTCCTGTGGCTGTGTTGATGTTGTGTTGGCCATTAGCCTATAGCCCGAGCTATTAATCTTCTCTGCAGCCTTTGGAGGATTTGTTTGAATGGTTGTAGAGACATAGATGTGTTTCCAGACTGCCTCTGCTGAGTGTTTATTAATAATCTTGTTAATCCCACTCTAGGCCCCAGATCTAGCTAGCCCTGTCAGAAGTCTTAGGGGGGGGCACTTTAAATTCTGATTATTGGAGCCAGATGCTTTCCTCTGCCTGAGTCCTCTCTGCCTCTTCTGTTCATAAATATTTTACATTTAATCTCTATGCAATGGTCATGGTGCACTGCCTGCATTTCTCTGAGAAGACACTCATCAGCATCTGTTGGCACTGTGCCAGAAACCTTTGTAGTCCCCACTTAAATGGCCTTCTACCATGGACAGTGAGGATAGAGCTGCTCGATGGGAGTTTGGCATGGAGCCTTCCAGCCTAAGGCTTTGATCCTATGGCTTCACTCAGGATCAAATACTGACAGAACTGCCAGTAGGCCTTGGAAGCCATAATGGGGTCACTGACCAGTCCTCATCCTAGGCTCTGTGCTTCCTGAGTTTTCTGTCTCACATGGCAACCACTGACACCTGCAACCTCCAGAAGAAACAGATACACCTATCCTTACTGGGGCATTATGCCTCAGCCTTGGTTGCCTAGGGGATTTTATTCTCTAAAATCAACCTCAGTGAAAACACGGTGAGACCACTCATGTGGCAGGTAAAATAGAGGAAGTGCATGATTAAAAGACCACAGTTTAGAAGTCATCAGTACAAAGACGTCAATTCATACTGCAAGAGGCATCAAGTCTCTGAAAGGAGAAAATGGGGTCAGAAGGATGGGGCCCTCTGAGGAGACAAAGAGACGTGTAGACACAGAAATGATCAGAGGCAAAAGATGGACCGTGGAGCATTGCATCCTGAGGAAGCCAGTTCCAAATAGATGTGCTGTGTGAGGAGCCTAGAGATGGACCAGATCATCCCTGGTATGGTGCCACCAGCGTGTTTACAGGATTTTCCATCTGAAAATCCCTCCCTCTGCATGTCTTAGCGTGAGCTCACCCTGTGGTTAAGAGTAATGTCAGAGTCCAGAGTCCAGCCATGGAAAAGGGCCACTGCAGACCAGCTTCTCCAAGGTGCAGTCTGGAAAGGAATCTTCCAGGGAGCTCTGCAGAGCTGGGGGGATGAGGATTGGGAAGGTCTGCACTTGAGAAGTTATCTAAGATGTGGGTACTTCTGAGATTTGGATGCCTCTGGAATGCAGGTGCTTCTGGGATGCAGGCGCTGCCATACCTCACCTGTCACACAGCTCCTGTCATCCTCTCACTTCACCCATGGCTAAGGGGTAAGGACGGAGGCAGAGAAGGAGGTCCAGGCTCTTCCCTCAGGAACTTGAAGGCCACTGTGGCAGCCCAGTCTCCCCAAGAACAGACAGGTCAGGATTCTTCCCTCTCACTGTAATAGCAAGCTGGTGCTCATGTCCACTGCCTCATTTTTATTTTATTTTCATGTGTATATGATGTTTGTGTACACACATTTATGTGTGAGGGAGCAGATGTGCTCATGCCATGGTGCGCATGTGAAGATCAGAGGATAACTGGGAACAGTATCAGTTCTGGCAGTCTACTACCTTTTATTTTATTTTATGTATCAGGCTAGCTAGACTGTGAACCTCTAGAGATTCCCCTGTTTCTGCCTGTATCTCACACTGTAGGAACACAGGATTACAGACACTCAATGCTCACAGCTTTACCTGAATTCTAGGGATCTGAACTCAGCTCCTCATGCTTGCACAGCCACACTTTAGCCACTGAGCTGCTTCTCAAGACCTCACTTTATTTTAAGTGGGTCACTTGGAGCTACAGATTCCCTAGAGCCAATACGGGGGCCAGTCCTGGAACCTTCTATCTGCCTATCTGTCTGCTCTCTGTAACTTCAAGGACAGGACAAGCAGCATGGATCCTCTGCAGTCCTCATACCATAGCCACCCTAGTTCCTGATTAAAGATGGCAGCACTCATAGTGCATTGATCATCCTGGTACTTAATTCAGAAACTCACAACCAGCCAAAGTGCAGAGAATAGGTGTCCGTGAGTGCCCAGGCACAAATGGAGTCTTTTATGGCTGGCTACCCTACAATGCTCATGGGCCACTGAGGAAGAGGGGCAGAAAGAGTCTCCTGACTGCTGTGGTGACCTGCACAAGACTACATAGACCAACTCATCTGTATTGTAGAGGGAGTGGGGGGCTCTGGATCCTCTCCCTAACCGGGAACTATAGGCTGTTTATGGCCTCTGGGAAAAAAGGAAGAAACATTTTTTTTTTTTTTTAAGACTGTGACTGTTGGTGAGTCAGCTATATGCCCCAGTGGACAGCCCACACCTAGAGTATAAAATCAGCACACATTTAACTCCTGGGTTATTTAAAAAAAAAAAGTAATACAAAGTTGGGGGAGGGAGTCAGGATGAGTATGATCAAATTCATTATGTGAAATTCTCAAAGAATAAAAACTTTTTAGATTTATTTTAATTTACTTGTATGGTGTTTTACATGTATGTGTGTGCGCCACATGTGTGCCTAGTGCCCCAGAGGTCAGAAGAGGGCATGTAAACCTCCATGTGGGTGCTGGAAATCAAATCCAGGACCTCTGCAAGAACCAGTGCTTTAACCACTGAGCCAAGTCTACAGGCCTGAGAACAAAAACATTTTAAATAAGAGTTGGTCATCCTAAGAGAAGCTCATCTTTAGCTCCCTCTAAAATTGTGAATCTGACAATTATGAAAATATACTAGCGTCATTGTGTGTTACAGAAAAAGAACTACCACAAAACTCATGTTGCCTATAATAGAGAAATGATTGTAAAACAGTAATATCTCAAATCTAGATGCAAATACTGCATAACCTAAATAAAATCTTTAATCTCCCCTATAAAAACATTAAGTTAGTCATCAACTTCTCTGAATATAGATGGTGGGTCAGGGTCCTGGGTCTCATATGGGGGTGGGGGGAGCACTTTGAAGAGAATAGGCTAGCAAGGTTAGCTAAGGGCTGTGGACAGCACAGGGTGACCCAGAGGAGGAGGCTATGAGAGCTCTTACAAGGGAGGCTGCAAAGGCTGCACCCCCAGAATGGGGGCCTGCCTACCTTGTCACCAGCCTCATGTCCTGCTTTCAGGGTGGCACAGAACTGCCATCCAGCTTCCCAGGGGGCTCCTGAGGGCTCATCTGGGAACTTCAGGAGTCTTATTCAGAAGCCCGCCCCCCTGCCCCTTTTTCAGTCAGTGGTTGAACTCTTGAAGTCTTTCCTGGATTGGCCAGTTGGTTGCCTGGATCCTGCGAAAGAGGGAAGAGAAGAAAGAAGGGCCCTCTCAGGGGAGACTTGCTCCAACCTTAATCCACCAGACCCTTTTCCTAAGAAATATGTAGAAAAGCCTGAGAGCCAGCTCTTATGTGAACTTGTAGAGGAAGTCTTGTGAGTTTGGGGAAGTTTGGGCTTTCTAGAGCAGCCTAGATCGCACAAAACTCTTGTTGGATGTTTAGGACATACATCTTGGCTTTTCTTTTTTTCTTTTTTTTTTTTAACTTTATTTATTTACTTATTTGCCTTGGTGTTTGCCTGGAACTGGAACTACAGACAGTTGTTGGCTGCCATGTGGGTGCTGGGAATCGAACCCAGGTCCTCTGGAAGAGCAGAGGGTGCTCTTAACCGCTGAGCCATCTCTCCAGCTCCCATCTTGGCTTTTCTACTGAGGTCATAGTAAATGAGTCTGCCTCTCTCTCCCTGAGTACTGGCCTGCTGCTGAAGTAAGTGCTCCCAGAAAGTCAAAGGGCAGATGAGAAGTTTGCTTCAGGGTTCAGGGCAACCCCTGGGATCACATGCTAATAGTTTGCTGTCTCTCTGCTTTCTCTCCCATAGGACCCAGCCGCCGCCTCTATCTCAGACGCAGACTGTGACGCCCGGGAGGGTGAGTCAGTAGCCATGAATTACAAACCATCCCCGCTCCAAGTGAAGCTGGGTGAGTGTGTCTGGGGATGAGGGAGATGTGGGGAGTGAACAAGGTGCTCTCGGGCTAGGTTTACAGCGCAGGCTAGATGACCTCAAGACTAACCCTCCAAGTAAGTTATTGGCACTCCTAGGCACTATGTGTCTTTCAAGACAAAGAAGGCAATGATGGTTCTGTGAGGGTCCTTAAACTTTAGGAGAGATCTCTGAGGCCAGAGGCCCCGGGTATTCAAGGGGCCTGCAAAAGTATAGAGCACAGAACCCAGGACAGGACTCAGGAGGACCAGCTGGGAGGAACCTGCGTCCAGAAGATATAGCTCTTGCTATGTTTGAGAGACAGGTCTGAGGACCTGGATGGCTTCTGTCTGGGGGATTATCCCTCTCTTAGTGAACCTCAGAACCCCTCTCCTTTCTCTGAGGGTGGATTCCTTGCCCACGCTGATGTTCATTTTCTGCTTTGAAGTCATCTGACTCCCTCAGCTGCCCAAAGCCTGCCCCCCCCCCCCCCCCCCCCCCCGCCGCCTGTTCTTGTTCCCCCTCCCTGCTGAATACTGCCCCTCCCCCTCACAAACAAGTCTCACTGACCCAAGGCTACTACACTATACTATAGGCAGCAGACTTCCACCGAAAAATTGTTTTCCTAGAGAACACGTCACACATGAGAAAAAAGACCATTGAATACAGGTCATTGCTGTCCTTAAAACTCTTCCGTTATTCTAACCATCTTTCTCAGAACTCAGGCTCCAGCTGTCCACCAAAACTTGGGATCTTCCTCAATTAAGAAGACTGAGCCTCTTATCTCTTTAGCAAGCTCCCCCTCCACACCACAGCCATTGGGATTCCTCTCCACAGGGCCTGCTCTTTCAGTCCATTCAAAAAAAACAAAAACAATACTACAACACAACAACAAAAAAAAGGACCTTGCTTCTTTCCTTCTAGAAACATCCACATCCAGACTGATTTCTAAACAAAACAGTAGTTCTCTCAATGGAATTGCTTGTCTTCCCAGGACATTCTATTCAGAGTGCAGCCAATTCTGTTTATTATTGTCTAATGCAACAATGAAAGTATTTTAAATGCATATAAGTTCTCTGCTCCCTCCAGAGGCAACCATTCCAAGTTCTTGTAGCTTCATGTTGTACTTTAGCACAAATAGCATTGCATTGTACACATTTTGTGAGCCATGTTCCCTCCTACTGCGTAATGTCTCAGCGCCTCTATAGAAATGACTTCATTCTTTTAAATGGTTGCATAGTAGTCCATAGTCTGAACCTTAACAGCTTATTGTCTGCATTTTTTCATGATTACAAACAAACTTAGCATGCTTTTAAAATAGCACTTTTATTTCCTTCATCATTATATTACCACCAGAGCTCATGAAAATTCACTTGTCTTACTTGCAATAGAGAAAATCTCCAAGAACTTTAAGGCAAATTGCACCCCCTAGAGGCTGGATGTGGTAATGGCAGTTACTGCCTGCTGAAGAGAGGCTGGAAAAATCCCTTATAGAATAAGAGGCCAAGAAATCGATCAGGGAATAGGGCATGAGAGCTTCAGAGGGATGGGATCAGAGAACATTTCAAGTGCATCTCGGGAGCTTTAATGCCCCTCCAATCCTTATGGTTTTGCTTTCTTTGTTTTCTTATGTATGTTTTTATGTATTTTGTTGTTTTGTTTCTCTGTGCAGCCCTGGCTGTCCAGAAACTTGCTCTGTAGACTAGGCTGGCCTTAGGATCCAACTGTCTCTGTCTCCCAAGTGCTAGGATTAAAGGCATGTGCCACCACCACCTGGCTGCTCTTTCTTTTATGAGACAGCTTTTCCCCATGTTTCTGCCATAGAACAAGTCCTTCTCCTAGTTCTCGTCTTTACTTGACTGACATGAATAAGAAGGAGGGATTGAACCTCCTTCTGGACCAAGGCAGCTCCTGGTAGTGACAGTTTTCATGTACCACTAAGTGGGTCACTGGATGTCCAGCCCCATGAGTGCGTGGTACAGGCTCTGACCCCTGGAAGAGCTTGCTTGCAGGCTCTCCCGGGGCCAAGAGGACCAGCCTCCTGCCCTATCCAACTAGGACCCCTTTCTGCCCCTCTCACCTGGAAACCTTCAATGGCTCCTCCCCTTCTGCATTCATCCCAAACACCTTTGTGCTCTGAGGTGGGGAGTTTGTAACCATTGAAAGCCTTCCATCCCTGTGATACAGGACTTGATGCATAACTGGTGATTCTGGTGTTTGCTGAGTGAATAAACAGCTTCTTTCCCAACTTTCCCTCTCTCCCCCTCTCCCGTCTAGTGCACCCCACACTTACGTTTACTGCTGGATTTGTTTGCATGTATACTTCCCTTCTTTGGGGAACAGGGTTCTCTTGTAGAGCCCTGGCTGTCCTAGAACTCACTCTGTAGACCAGGCTGGCCTCAAACTCAGAAATCCGCCTGCCTCTGCCTATCAAGTGCTGGATTAAAGGCGTTCACCACATTGCTTGGCTTATGCTCTCCTTCTTAATGTCTTCTTCCTCCAGAAATTCTCCCCTGGCTGCTTCAGCCTTCTGTGCTCATCTCTTTTTCTGTAGCCTTTCCTTGACATCAAGCACACACTGGCTGCCTAACACAGGAACTGTGGTACCCAAAAGCAGGACTCAGCCTTCTTGTTTCAGCTACCACAATCCACCTCAAGTCATGCAGTGCCAAGTGCATGTCCATAAGCCTCAGGTGCCTGGAAGGCCATGGGTACTCTGCCAGGTAGAGAAGTAAATGTGCACAAGAAGGGCCCAGAGCAGGCTGCCCCAAGCACCAAGGCCTGGTGACCATAGGGCAGGACACAGCTTCTTTCCCATGTTCTCCTGCAGAGAAGCAGCGGGAACTGGCCAGGAAGGGTTCCCTGAAGAATGGCAGCATGGGCAGCCCTGTCAACCAGCAACCCAAGAAGAACAATGTCATGGCCCGGACGAGGTAGGCATCCTCTCTGCCCCAGCAGCCAACACCTGGTCTCCAGCCTCTCCCTCCTCAAGGGGCTCCAGGGGAGGGGGAGGGGAATGAGGGGACAGGACCCCACCAAATCCCCTACCATGTTTGTATGCTCCAGCTGGCACTCCACCTCCCCAATTCTTTACCCAGGCTGGTCGTCCCTAACAAAGGCTACTCCTCGCTTGACCAGAGCCCTGACGAGAAGCCACTGGTAGCTCTTGACACAGACAGGTGTGTATGGGGCCTGGGGCAGCTGGGCAAGTCCACGATCCTATGTGAGAACAAATGGGGTTGTGCAGGCCACACCTGCCATAGTCCATAAGTGGGTGTTCTCCAGCCAGGAGCTCCCCACCAGTGAAATTTCCCAAGGGGATTGCCTTTTTTAAGGAATGGCATGGAGGGGATATAGTGAGAAGAACCCTATTAGGGAGGAGCGTCTGGCTAGCCAGAGGCTTTAAGAAAGGGCAAACAGCCAGGGTGATTTGAACCTGGGGAGAGAAAAGTTAAAACAATAAAAAAGGGGAGGGATGGAAAGAAAGAGGCTGTAGCAACCCCATCCAGAAGGAGTTTAAGAAGCCACTTTATTTGAAGGTCAAACTGGGAAACCTGTCTTTGCAAACATGTATTTGCATAATAAGCACGGATTATTTAAATCATACTGTTACTGTTGGGGGACGATGTGTATGGCAAAGATGCCAAGAACTTTTTATTTAATTTTCCTGAATCACTTCCTCTCTCTCCTCTTTTCTCCCCGGCCAGCGATGATGACTTCGACATGTCCAGATACTCTTCCTCTGGCTACTCCTCTGCGGAGGTGAGGCTCCACCCCTTCCTTGCCTCCACTGACTGCAGGAGCCGACCTGGGGGTCTTTAGGGGCAGAAGGCATGCAGATGGGGCGGAGCCCTGTGGGGGTGGGGCTCCACTTGAGGCGGGGCCTGGGCTAGGAGAGCTAGGGAAGAAATCACTACTCTGAATTACTGGCCGCGAACTCTATGAAACTTTTATGAAAGCGGGACTGTAAAATAGAACAGATGTGAAATGCAGGGGACACCTGGAATGGGGCAAACCCGACCAGAAGCAAGAGTAAAGATGACACCTTGGAGTGGGCAGGGGTTGGTGGGGGCCGGGTCTTAGGAAGACTTGCCTGGAGGTAGTGAGACCCAAGCCATGCCTGAGTTTGAAATAAACCTAGGATGAGAAGGGACTGTCACTGTGGCCCCAGCCCAGGGTGGTACCTTCCAGCTGACTCGAACCTTTTTTACAGCAGATCAACCAAGATTTAAACATCCAGCTGCTGAAGGATGGTTACCGGTTAGATGAGATCCCCGACGATGAGGACCTAGATCTCATCCCCCCCAAGTCCGTGAACCCCACCTGCATGTGCTGCCAAGCCACCTCCTCCACCGCCTGCCACATTCAGTAGCGGGCGGGTACCGCCGCGGCGCGGGCCGGGCAGAGTCGGACCCACCGGTTCCCCTTCCAGCCCTGAGCCCCTTACAGCCGCCAACCTCGTAACAGTCATTGCTTCCTCCTATGGTAGGACGTGTACCTCTGTGTGTTCATGGAGCCGGAGAAACCAAAACCGGGTCTGTCTCCAGCCCCGGGGCTGAGGGGGGTGGGGGGCACTGTTGGTTCGGTTGCTTGGGAGAGATCACACCCAAGCACCCTGCCACCTCTTCCCAGAGCCGCAGTCAGGGGCCAGCACTGAAGGCCAAGAGGCCAACTGAAAGCAGCTGGGTAAAGGGATCGCAAGGCCAGGGGTTTGGCCCCGCGTGCCAGTGAAGCCATGAATTCCCCAACCCCAGCCTGGAAAGGAAGGCTAGGGGGTTAGAAAAAGAAAAGGCCCCAACCGTGGGGATGATTCTCAACCCCGCAGAGCCCCTCTCCCCAACCCCGTGCCAGCCCGTATACCTATTCCTTTCCCCTCATCTCCAGAGGGGAAGCCAGGAGAAGAAATTCTGTCCCCCATCAGATCACAGCCTTCTCCCCACTTTACTTCCTGAGGATTGGGAGGGGAAGGTGGGCCTTAGAGAGAGGCCAGGTCTGGGGATCGAGTGACCTGTTCTCAAGAGCTCTGACCAGTACATCTGTCTCTCTGCCCGTCTCTACCCCACCCCATCTTCTGGTTATTGGTTCCAGGCTGGAAGCAAGAGCTAAGGCTGGTCCCAGAGCCCCGTTCTCATCTCATTCTAGGCCAAGGTCCGGGAGGCTCTCTTCACGAGCCAGCTAAAGAGACACAGTACACAAGGGGCTATATGAATGTTCTGAGGGGCGGGGGTGATGAAACTGTCTGTCCAGGTCAGCCTGCTGAGTGTCTGTGGTGGGAAATGACTGTGCTCTATTTACTGAGTGGCTGGCTGCTTGGGAATGCAGTGGACTGAGGGCATAGTCTGGCAGTCAGAAGCCTGCATTCTGGTCCCAGCTCTGGCATTCTCCCCGAGCTCTTAAGCAATCCCAAGCTTTCCAGGGCTTCTCAACTGGAAAATAAAGACTAGCTGACATTCCTGACAGTCTTTTCATATCTGAAGAAATTTCTGCAGAGGGCTATGAGATGTCTTTGAGTGCACCTGGAAGGCACCCTGAGGTGTGGATGCCTGTGTAGATGTGGGAGACACATGCAGATTTGTTTGGAAGAGAGGAGTGTGTGTGTGTGTGTGTGTGTGTGTGTATGTGTGTGTGTGTGTGTGTAGCTGTCCGGGTGTCATGCACACTGTTGCTGATCTGGGGGAGGAGAGCTGAGGAAATGGCGGCTCTCCCCTGGCTGGCAGTGTAGACCTGCCCTCATGATGACCTCTGAAAGCACAGACAGCCTCAGACTGCGAGGCCTGTGCCCCGCCTGCCTCCCTCACTGAGCCACAGTGGCCAAGTGCAGCTTCTCCTGCTGACACCCCACACATGCTGGTGTCTCCAGTGCCATGGCTACCGCTCTCACATACCATACTCTGGGTGCCAGTCCTGGGAGGTGGGAGCCAGAGCAGCAGTGCTGAGGGGAAACGATGTTGGCTTACGAAGGGAAGCATCTCTCCCTATGTCACCCAGGGGCTGCCCGCTCCAAAGTGTGGGAGTGTAGCTTTCCATCCCACACACCTCCAGCCCACTTAGTGGTTCAGTGCAGAGAAAAGGCCCATGATGGCCCCTCTGAGTCCCCTCCCTCACCCTGCTTAGCATTCCCATCACCCATCATCTGGTCCAGAACTATAGCTTCTACTCCCACCCCACTAGGCTCTTTGGTTCACCCTTCTAGGACATAGGTACCTCCTCTCTTTAGACGGTTGCCTCTGCTGCTGACTTACTGTGGGATTCTGGCCCTGAGAACCAGGGAAAAACACCCTCCCCACAGGACACACTTACTCGTTCATTAGCACGCAAGGACTTTAGACTGAGGTGGTATATACACAGCGGGTAGGGTAGGAAGCTGGCAGCCAGCAGCTTCTGTGTCCAAGGAGAGTCCAAGGTTCCCTCCCTCCCTCCCTGTCTGGAAGTTGAAGGGGAAGAGTCAGGGCCTTAGCTAGCCCCTGCTCCTCCCAAACCCCTTGTAGATGCTGCCTTAACACTCCCCGACCCTCGGCTGTGGCTACCACCCAGCCAGGTTTCTCCGAGCTCACTAATTTATTTCCAAGAAGGTGTGTGGAAGACATGAGCCGTGTATAATATTTTTTTTAACATTTCCATCGCAGTATTGACCATCATCCTTGGTTGTGTATCGTGTAACACAAATAATGATATTAAAAGCATCAAACAAGCCAGACTCAGCTCCTTACCTGGGGTGTGGGCTGAGGAGGGGAGGAAGCTGACATTCTGGATACACATGCCCCTCTACCTCTGCTTGTTACTGATGTGTGGCCCAAGTGAGTGAGTTACAACCCCTCCTAACCTCTGCCTCTCTCCAGCAGTGAGAAGTCTAGCCTACAAGCTTTCTAGGGGCCTTCTGAACTCTTGAGAAATGGCTGTTTTGAAGGATTTAAGGCAGGAAAGGGCTGGCAAAAGGAGGAAATTGAGCCTTTTGTACAGGAATGTGGGCAAGGCAAGTGATATCATAATGGGCACTGCCCATCCTGGAAAGGAAGCTGGGTGGGAGTAGAAGCAGGAAGGCTGAAGGGGTGGGACACTGAGAGGTCCCCCAAAGGAGGGGGTCACAGCAACTAGGGGCACCTTCCAGGCTGGAGGTGTGGGCTATCTAGGGGAAGGGGTGGTCACTGATGTCCAGCAGGAGTCCTTGATAGGCAGAGCCCACTACATCGTCCCTGAGACTCCACCATGTTCCTCTTCTCCCGAAAGACCAAGACCCCCATCAGTACCTACAGTGACTCCTACAGGGCTCCTACCTCCATCAAGGAGGTCTATAAGGACCCACCTCTATGGGCCTGGGAAGCCAACAAGTTTGTGACCCCAGTAAGTACAGGTGGGGTGAATATACAGTCATGTGTGTCTGGATGACTGGCATGTGGCTGTCCATGTGTTTGTAGTTATTTTGAATTTTTTATTTCATTTATGTATTTGTTTATTTACTTATTTATTGAGACAAGGCCTCACTGTGTAGCCTAGGCTGGCCTTAAACTTGTGACAGTCTTCTTACATCAGCCTCTCAAGTTGGCTGGGATTGCAGGCATGACCATGCCTAGCCATTCTGTGATTGCTTTGCATTTATTAAGGCAGATTCTAATAACACAATCTGGCCTTAAACTTGTAATATAGCCTAGGCTGGCCTTACATCCCTCATTCTCCTGCCTCAGTCTCTCAAGTGCTGGGATTATGTTGTGTGCATTACCCTACCTGCCTTTATTTATTTTTTGTCACTTTATTTTGTGGTGCTGAAATCAAATCCAGGGTGTCAAGCATGCTAAGCAAGTGTTCTACTCCTTGAGTATAATTTGTTTGCATCATTTCTGTTCACATGGATGCTAGGGATTCAAACTCGGGCCCTTGTGCCTACACAGTGGGTGCTATTACTCACTGAGCCATTGGCTAGCTTCTTAAAGTTTTATATAAGTTCTCAGTAACTTACTTAGGATGCCCCTGGGCTTGCTCTGTATGCTTCTGACTCAACACTGCAACAGTTGGGATTACAGGCCTGTTCCCAGCTTCCTTTTCTATATTTTATTCATTTTCCTGGGTCCATCCAGCAGTGTGTAAAACAGTATAGAGTACTGTTCTTACAGAACTACATGGTGTGGGGGGCTAATAATAAACAAGGAAAAAAAACCACAAAATTTCTAAGTTGTCCAAAATGCTGTTCAGTAAGTAAGCATGGTGATGGAAATGAAGGAAGCCTACTCCCACAGAGCACAGAAGGCTTTTCTCTTAAGATGACCTAGAGCTGGGACTGGAAAGATTAGAGAACCACAAGTGAAGAATTAAAAGAAGAGCTGAACATTCCAAGTGACCAGAAAGTGAAAATGCCCTGCGGCTACCTGTAGATCAGAGCAGAAATGTCCAAAAGAGACTGGGCATGGGCATCACATTCTCTTCTGTGTGTCTGGAAGGTAGAACACAAACAATGGATATGGGGAGTTAGAGCTGGTGGCAACAAATGGAATTTTATGATTAGAATTTTTGGAAGTATTTTTGTCTAAATATGCTCTGTAGAAAACGAGGAGGGGAAACTGGAGGTTGGCAAACTAGGCCAAACGGGGCTGCATTTGAATACCGGTCTAAAGCCCCGGGTCTTACATAAAGTTAGTTTTTAATTTTTATTCTATTTTAAACAATCATAGATGACAAATACACTTTAAAAGACAGGATTGCCTTATTATAGATGTCAATACCAGTGCTACAAGAGACATATGTTAAACTTGCTGAAAGTAGAGGATAAATCTGTGAGTTCCAGGCTGAAATCCAAGGTTCACCGTCTCTGGTTCTTTATGAACATACACACACACACACACACACACACACACACACACACACACCTGCAAACATACACCTACATACTGATACACCTGAATGCACACACAACACACATCTGCATACACATACAACATACACCTGAATGCACACACACTCACACCTGCATACACACACAACACACACCTGCATGTACACACACACTTCCACACCACTGCATAATTTCTATGGGAGAAAATATCCTCACTGAGGGTCTTCAGGTATCCAAAGGGCCACCAAATCAGCATAAGTTCACAACAAGATTTTAAAAAAAAAATCAAGGCTGTGATGTTGCTTGGTGGTAAAGCCTTGTCTAGCATGTTTGAAGCCCGGGATTACACCCCCAATACTGCTAAAAAGAAAAAGAGAGCTGGGTGTCGGTGGTGCACACCTTTGATTCCAGAACTCAAGAGACAGAAGCTGGAGGATCTCTGTGATCTAAGGCCAGCTTGGTCCACAGAGTGAGCGAGCTTCAGGACTTCCAGGATTACACCGAAAAACCCTGTGTCAGACAACCAACCAACCATATTATAGAATCACCAGAAATAACAGACCTGAGGATTTCAGACAGTGAAATTAACAAAGGATTTTTAGTTTTAAATAGAAGAGCAGGGGTATAGGTCAACACTTTTTTTTAATCAGACTCAGACAAATCTCTAGAGAGATTAACCCAGATGAGACACAGACAAATAAAACCACTTCTAACCAAGGATCTCAAAGAGAATAGATGAGCTTTAGTAAGACTGAAGATAATGGAGCACTGGGTGCAGTGCTCCCTGCAGATCAGCCATGGGGAGGCTGAGGGGGAAGGGGACTCATTTCAACCGTGGGAAGTGATGGTGGTCTTCAGTCACCTTCCTTTCTTAGCTCTAGTGAACTATGAAATGTGAAGCCTTAAATGTACAATAAGCTTTTATTTGTATTCTGTATACTTTAAAAAAATAAAATAAAAAAAGCCTGTCAAATGGTTTAAGGGAGTAGAGGCCCCTGACGGACCTGAATAGAATCCTTGGGACCCACACAGTGTAAGGGGAGAACAGACTTCTGCAAGCTGTTCTCCTGCTTCACACACACACACACACACACACACACACACACACTCCAAAATAAAAATATTTTTTAGGCTGGGCAAAGGCAGGTGGATCTCTGTTAGTTCAAGGCCAACCTGAGCTACACATCAAGTTTCTAGATGGTCAGGACTACACAGAGACCCTGTCTCAAAAGAAAGAAAATTAAATGGGGCTAGGAGTTGGCTCAGTTGGTACAGTGATTGCTGTGCAAGCATGAGCCAGGTGCAGTGACTCACACCTGTAATCCCCGGGCTGGAGAAGTACAGACAAGAGGCCCCCAGGCCTTCTGGCTAGTCACTGAACCAGATCGGGGTCCATCGGAGACCCTGTCTCAAAAGTAAGGCAGAGTTCAATAAAGGAAGACACTGGACACACACACACAAAGAATTTTCCAAACAGATATGAAGTACATATATTAATTACAAAGTTGTAAAAAGTCATAAATAATGAATAAACAAAATAATATATATCAAGAATATAGACTCATACATAAATGAAAACAATATTCAGCAAAAATGGTTGATAATAAAGCTATAGAAAAAGATTCATTAGGATTGGAGTGACAAATCCATGGGAGAAAAACAGATTGCTTAGTAAGAAATCTAGTTATTCATATGGATAGAAATAAAATTAATGTCTAATACCACACCCAAAATGAAAGTCCTGTCAGATTAAATATGGAAAGTAATATTATATAGCTTTCAGAAGAAAATACAGGACATTATTTCCATTATCTGCCAGTATGGATACATTTCTTTGGTCACAAAAAGCATTAACCATCAAACAGATTAATAATTCAGATGGTTTAAATTAAGAACTTCTGTTCATCAAAGACATCATAAAGGGGAGAGGAAACCACAAACTGAGAGATTTGCAACATGTAACTGATTAGTATACAGAATACATAAAGAAGTATAATCCTCTGGGCTAAAATTGAACACACATGCATTCTGACCCTGTCTGAAAACTAGTAAATAGATATTTGAGACCCAGATTCACAAGGATGGTGAGAAAGCGCCAATGGCAAGGAAAGCCTGGCCAAGGGAAAGTATGACAGAGAGCAGTAACCGACCTAGCAAATCTGAGAAAGCAACGGGAAACCAGCTGTGGAACCCGTGACATCATTTAGCTTAAGGACATAGACTGCAAAAGGGCTGGGGATTGGCAATTCTGTGGGATAGAACCAAGGCTAAAATAAGGATTATTTGAAAGTCATTTAAGAAGCAGTTAAACCTACTAATCGTTTCTATTCCTTGCCTAGGGGTGACTGCCTGGCTCTGTCTCTGGAAAAGGCTTTTTTTTTTCTGGGGTTTTTTTTTTTCTGTTTTTTTTTTTCTTGGCAAGGATCTTGAAAGCAGATGAACATCCATATATTGACTGTTAAAATCCCCAGAAGTCCCCTTCTGCACTGGCAGCTGGGTTATTACCCTAGACCAAAGATTAAAGGCACTTTTCCAAAGAATCAGATCCCTCACAAAAAGAAAGGCGTGAGGATACTGGTGTTAGAGTCTGCAAGCAACAGTCAGTCAGCCCAGCTGGAGTAGTAGTGGGTGCCATGCCGGTTACCTGGTGGTGCCAGTGACTGTCATAATCACTCAAGGCCTTAGATACAAGCTCTTTTAGTTTTCTGTTTATGAACATGAGCAAAGAGCACAGAGATCTTAGGAAAACCTCTAACCAAAAAAAAAAAAAAGAGTTGATGCCTATGAATTCCTCTAAATTGTTTCTCTCTCTCTCTGTCTGTGTGTGTGTGTGTGTGTGTTGCACCAGTGGAAGCCTGAGGTTGATATTAGGAATCTCCTTCAATTGCTCTCCATCTTTTTTCTTTTCAATGAGTGTTTTGCTTGTCTGTGTATCTGTGCACCATGCACATACGTGGTTCTCTTGAAGGTCAGCAAAGGGTACCAGATTCCCTGGAACTGGAGTTCTAGACTGTTGAGCCACCATGTGGGTTATGGGAAGTGAACCCAGGTCCTCTGCAAAAACAAGCCATCTTAACTACTAAGCCATTTCTGCACCACCCTCCATCTATCTGATTTTTAAGACAGGGTCTTTCACAGAACACTGAACTCAAAGATTCACCTGGTCTCACTGGCCAATGAGGCACAATGAGCTGTTTCTGCTCCCAGCTATAAGCAAACTTCACAGGCCTGGATTTAAAAAAAAAAAAAAAAAAAAAACATTCTGGGGATTCAAACTCAGGTCTCCATGCTTACCTGGAAGACACTTTCAGCCCTGAATGACTGCTTCTGTGCTTATTGTGTGTGTGTGTGTGTGTGTATGTGTATCTGAATGTTTAGTGCTTATATATATGAATGTACATCCCTGTAACTATACTATATAAAGTATATAAAGCTCAAGGAAGAGCTGAGCATGATCTATGGCACCTTTGCACTTCAGCTGCTTCTGCCCACATGGGAATGTCACTGTGCCAGATACAGCAGGACATCATCAGCTAGGCATAAGTTATCTCAGAAGGTCCTGAACTAAGGACTTTTCTGGGAGCAACCACACACACACACACACACACACACACACACACACACACACGAGTGCTCGCCTTTGCCCTTGAAATCAAAGGGTCAAGTATGAGTGGTCTCTGCTAACTTTTCATATTGGCTGTCCTTAAAGATCCATGGAACCTATCCCTTATTTGAAATTTTGCCCTCAACTGAAGACAAGGACCCCGAAAGGAGGTCTTCTTTTGGGTTTCCATAGATCTACCCAAATAAGGAGTGCTGAGTGAGATGAGGTGAGCTTCAATGAGTAGAAAAACCCAGAGTCCAGAATAAAAACAGGAAAAAAGGCCAGAGCAGTGGTGCTGTGTGCCTTTAAGCCCAGCACTCAGGAAGCAGAGGCAGGCAGATCTCTGTAAGTTCAAGGGCAGTCTGCTCTATACAGGTCGAGTTCCAGGACAGCCAGAGATACACAGAGAAATCCTGTCTGAAAAAAATTAAATTAAATTAAAAAGAGGAAAAAATAGCAAGGGTGAATAACGACCAGAACAAAGTGAGTCTCAAGGTCAAGGCTGATGAATCTGCAGTCAGAGAGCTACAGCAGAGTTCTGGTCTTGTTACAGACAGGGTGTTAAACATTAAAGTGGGTGTCCTACCAAACCCATCCTCAGCTTCTGCATAGGGCAGTCAGTTCCTGGGAAGCCAGCCTTCCCTCTAGATTGTGTTCACTGGCCCCCTGTTAGAGGCGACTCTGGCCCAGAGAGGGCGCAGTCCGGAAGAGGGTGAGGCACTCGCAGCACTCGCAGGCACTCGCGCCTTTTACCTTCCAGAGCTCTCCCTCAGCCAGGAAACGGCAGAAAGGAAGTCAGAAAACTACCCGCAACTAGGGGCAATAGCCTGATTCCATGTGTTGGCTTTAGATAAGAAATCAAGCAAGCAAGGAAAGTAAGAAGATGATTCCAAAACAGGTCTGGAAGCTGGAGAAAGAGCTCTCCCTGGCTGATCTTGCAGAGCAGATTCTGTTCCCAGCACCCATATGGTGACTTGCAAATGTCTCTAACGCAGGTTCTCGGGGTTCTGGTGCCCTCTTTTGGCCTCTTCGGGTACTGCACGATGTGATGCATGTATGTACATGCAGGCAAAACACTCATACACAGAAAATTAAAATTAAAACAAAAATACGTCTATTTGGAAGGGCCAGTGTGACACAAGAATCCATCCCTCTTGTACTGGAGGTAGGTATAAATCCAGCCAGGCTGAATTTTTCAAGAAAGACTAGATCTAACTCCAGGGAAGTACCAAGGTTTGGGATCTCTCTGCCCACATTTCCTCTTTCCCTCTGCCCAGGGTCTGACTCAGACTATGCACCGCCATGTGGATCCTGAGGCCCTTCAGAAGATGGTCAAATGTGCTGCCCAGGATTACACCTATAAGAGTTCCATATCAGGCCGCCCTTACTTGCCTGAGAAATACTGGCTCTCTCAAGATGAAGGTAAATTCTCAATCTCTCCTAATTCTGACTTTAGGAATGCCTCCTGCCCCTCCCCGGCATATACCTACAGTCTCAGCTATGCAGGAGCTTGAGGCTCCTTGAAGATCATTTGGGTCTGGCCATTTGAACAATGAAGCCAGACACTATTGGAAAGAAGAAAACAAACAAACAAACACCACTAGAAAGGTGTGAGGTCTCATCCTAGCAAGGCTGAGAGAGGGCTGGCCCCTGCAGGTCCCACCTTCTGTCCCCTCAGCTGCCTTTGCCATCAGCTTTCTCAACTGTCTGTCTTTCTGTCCCTCTACAGCCTGGGGCATTCCCTTCCACCTAATTTTGTCTCTTCTTCTTCTCTGTCACGGAGACATAGTCTAGACTCATGTCGTTTATGAAAAAATGCCTTTCTCCTTTGGCTACATGCTTATGATCTGTCTCCCTGTCCATTGAAGAAAGACAAAGTGTCTTGTTCCTAGCCATACACCACCCCCACCCCCGTTATGGGGCTTCACTGGTACTTTCCATCAAAAATATTTAAATAAATTGGTAATTCCATTTAACATTAGAAGCCTGGAACACTGAAATTGCACTTGTGTGTGAGATTATCACACCCATGAGAACATTCAGTGGTTTAGTCTCCGAGATAAGTTCTACATTTCACTTTTCTGGCCTCCCTCTCCTTCCTCAAGGTCTCTGTCTCCACTAAGTGTGGAAATGGGAGTTTCCTCCAGGTGCTATCCAGACCCACTATCTCTTTCCCTAAGGCCATCTTATGTAATCCATACCTGGCCTTAATTACTTTTTTAATGATTTTTTTGTAATTTTTATTTTTGGGCATTGGTGTTTTGCCTGTATGTCTGTCTGTGTGTTAGATCCCCTGGAACTGGAGTCACAGACTGGTGTGAGCTGCTGTGTGGGTGCTGGGAATTGAACCCAGGTCCTCCGGTAGAGCAACCATCAGTTGTAACCATTGAGCCATTTCCCCAGTCCCTTGGGTTTAGTTGCTGTTATCATAAATCGTTCAGGTCTTGACTTCTCACCATCCTCCCACTCTCTAGCACCTGAACATTCAAACTTCAAATCCCCAGCTTAGAACAGCAAATTTAACACCCCTCTCCTTCCCTCTTGCGCTTTTGATTTTGTAGGGTTTGGGTTGTTTTGATTTTGTTTTGTTTTGCTTTGCTTTGCTTTGTTTTGAGGCACTGTCTCAGCTGTCTCAAAACACATATATACCCATAGCTAGTGCAGAACTGGATATGTAGACCATAGTGGTCTGACTGCCTCTGCCTCCTGGGGTGCTCAGCTTAAGAGCTGTGTCACCATGCCCAGCCTTTTACAATATTTTTATTACACTTATCAGTTTTGCATGTATATGGGGCAAGCCCACACCACAGCCCATATGTAGAGATCAGAGGACAACTTTGTGGAATCCGTTCTCTCCTTCCACCATGTGAGGCTCAGGGATTGTACTCAGGTTGTCAGGCTTGGTAGTACATGCCTTTACTCATTGGCTCTGTCTGTAGCCCAGGCTAGCCTAAGGTATACAATGTCACCCTCCAACACTTGATGAGCCTACATCCTAAGCCCCCAAAATGCTGGGATTGCAGGAATGCACCATCAGACCAGCATTCCCATCCCTCATCCCATCTCAGTCCTTCAGACTTTGGGGAAGCGGACCACAGAGGGCCTTGTGGTTAAAAGTGAGGCAGTACTAAAGGTTCTGAAATGGAATACAATCCTGGTTAAATTTCACTCGTGGGAAAGCACTATTGCTTCCATGCTGATGTTGGTTGTAGGCTTCTCAGAGGAGGAGCAGGAGAGGGAGGCTGGTTATAATTCCTCTCTATAGCCCAGCTCCTGCCTCTTTGCTGCTCTTCCTGATCCCCACTCCTTAGACAGGGTCTCTCGTACCCCAGGTCAGGCCTTGAACTCAAAACAATTCTCCTGCCTCAGCCTGCTGGAATTACAGGTATGGGCTACTATGTTCAGGATCTTTCTAAAGCTTTTGTATAGATTAACTCATCTAGACCTAACAAATGCCACACTTTCCCCACTGTGTGAAATCTGAAGCCAGGCGCTGCACCGCAGTGGACATTCTGCTAACCATGACATTATTTTGTCTCCTGGTGAAGGCAACACAAGGATAAAGGAATGAGATCATAGAGGAAAAGAGAAGAAATTCAAGGGATTTGAAGGTTGAATAGGCAGACCTTGGGGCCTGGCTATGCTAGAGGGAGGGGAGGCCCCGTTTCCAGACTGGTTGATCTGAAGAAGGTACAGCCCGGGTGAAAGCTGATAGATAATCTAATGGACCCAAACCTTGCTCGAAAACGCCCCTTAGGTGAGACATAGTCTATAGCTGGATGGCAAAAACAAACACACACAAAAAACCAAGGGTGGGAGACAAGGGTGTGGAGGCCTATGATCCCAGGTCTAGGGAAGGGAAGGTAGGAACCTAGACAGACTGAGGCTAGCCTGGGCTACACAGAATTCCAGGCTACATAGTAAGATTCTGTTTCCAAAATGAATAAATAAATAGTAAGGGGCCTGCAAAACTGGACTTGGGAACTGGTGTCAGTGAGGGAGAAGAAACATCTAGAGGGTTCCAGGCTCTGGACGGCTGAGAAGTAACCCTATCTGACATCTCCACTCTATGATGAAGAGGATAAATGCTGTACAAGCTACCTGGACAATGACCGTTACAGCACATGGAGGACAGGCCCTTACAACAGCCACTGGAACAAGTATAACACCTGTCTTCCGAGACTACCTAAGGTATCTACTGTCTACCACAGTTACCTGCGATCTGAGACACACACACACACCAGCTCCACACTGTGGTAACTCTTCCCCATCTATAAAATTAGGCTTGGTTTTTGTTTTATCTAACAATAGAGGCCAGCAGTTGGCCTGTGATAGACCCCTGGGTTCCAGTCTCTGACCCAGCTTGGTGGTGACATGGCTAGTGTACAGCCTTTGACTGTTTTGAAGCTTGCCAAGTACTAGTACCCCAGCTGGTCAGGCTATTGTGACACCAGAGCTGCCCCTGAGTCAGTAAGAGCTGGGTCCTCCCACCCACCTTTCTCTCCTTTGTGATGGGAACAAGGAGGATGGGACTGCTCAACTCGGGTTGATAGGAGGTTCCCGAGGGGCCCAGGCCCTTATCAAGGTTTGCAAGGCAGATGGAAATCCATAGCATCAGAACTGGTAGCTGATAGTTGACTGAACCCCTTTGAAACAGAACTTCCTCATGAATGGGATTTCATCCACTCCAACACACAGAAATTCCTTCAAGAGATTCTGATGAACAAGCAATATTAACAGAGCCCCTCCCCACATTAGACTCGCACAGGCACAGGTGACATATAGTTAATGGTAAGGCAGCGTTGTCAGGCCTAAAAACACTTCTATCACCCACTCCCGGCGTGTCTCGGGTTCTAGCATCCTCATCTTCACCTTGCCCGCGTAGGCGGAGCAAGTGTGTTGCCCAGCAACAACTCCAAACAACACAGGAGAATCGGGTAGTCCTGAGGAGGGGAGACAGTATGAGTATTCAGGGAAGACAGCCCCCCCCCTCCCAAGAAAAAGCAACGGTCTCGTGTCAGAGCCTAAAATAGCGTGTGCTGCTTCCAGGATGCCGGAATGGAGACAGTAGTTCGAGGAATGCCCTTGGAGTACCCTCCTAAACCGGAGCGCCTCAACGCCTACGGTAAATGGCGGATTGGGTCTGGAAGAGGAGGATTACTGAGTGCGAAGGAGGAAATCGGGACAGGATGGGGACTTGGGGAACCTAAGGAGGGTGTAGTCGTGTGTCTGTCCCTGTTTTTCTCGCTGCCTCGGGCTCTGATTTTGCTTTTCTCCATCCCTCTGACACTGTCTGCCCTGGACTCTGCGCTCAGAGCGCGAAGTAGTGGTGAACATGCTGAACTCGCTGTCCCGGAACCGGACTCTGCCGCAGATTGCGCCCCGCTGCGGGTGCGTGGACCCTCTGCCGGGTCGCCTGCCATTCCAGGGATACGAAAGCCCTTGCTCGGGCCGCCACTACTGCCTGCGCGGGATGGACTACTGCACCACCGGGGAACCTAGCACAGAACGCCGCCTGCGGCCTTTGTGTTCCGAGGAGCCGACTGTAAGGTTCGCAGGGATCCGCCCGCCTTGGCCGGGCTCCACCCACAAACGAGCCCCGCCCCCTAGAGACCCGCCCTAGTGCCTGCAGGCTGGCATCCCGCCTCCTTCTGGCTGTTTCCACGCCAGGCTTCTGCCTGCTTTCAGGGCCACAGGGCACAAGCGAACAGCTAAGGCAGAGGAACCAGCGTGAAGGTTTCTCCCAAGTCCCGTCCCTTCCAACCCTGCTCAAAGTCATCTTGACAAATGCTTGTATTCTGGAGATCCCACAAAAACAGTTCGAGGATTCCAAACCCCTCACATCAGCCTCAACCTTTTCTCACACTCACGGGCCCTGGCCCACACTGGACACCTGGGTCTGGAGACAGGGTCCAGCCTGGGCCTAGGAGCATCGTCAGTGGTCAGGATCATCACTGGGGAAAAGGAAGTAGTTATGGTTTTTCCACAGGTTTCGTGGCTTCCTTGAGTGCTAATGCTAAGCGCACAGAGGAGCAGAGCTTCGAGCCACAGCAGACAATACGGGTGGAGTTGGGGGGGGGCGGACTTTCAAGTTTGTGACTGTTTAGAGCTGTGCAGAAGAGTCCTGAACCCTGAATCCTGTCCCTAATTCTATGACGATCATTTATCTACCCCTCCTCAAGCCTGAGTCATTGTCAAAGATGTTTTGGGTTTTTTTTTCCCCCCTCAAAAGGGGTGTAGGTGTGGGAAAGTGTCTGAGCCTCTAAGGCCTAGAAATGCTACCTACTTCCTTGGAATAGAAAAAAAAAAAGGCTATCTCACAAAGGAGGGCGGGCGGGCGCGGCATGCTAGATCCTCACAGGTTTTCTCTGATCCTCCCCAGATTCCTGGCAGTAAAAAACAGGCCTTGGTGTGGAAGGGGCATCCTGGGACGACCTTCTAAGAGACCTGGCTGTAGTGGGTTTATTAAGGACAAAGAAGGACCCATATCTGAAATACTGGGATATGAGGCTATCAAAAACCCGACTTCTTCCTGCTGTTTCTTTATTCAATAGGAGTGTCTTGCCCTACGCTCACCGGCCCGGAATGCAATGTGCTGTTACAACTCCCCTGCCATCATACTACCCATCTCCCAACCTTAGGTAAATCTGGCGCATTTGCTTGCAGATAGTGCCTTTAGTGGTGTGGGGGGATGGGGTGGGAAATGCCGCCAGGGGGCGCTAGTGCCATGGGGAAGTCAAAGGTGGCCAGGGACCAGATTTCAAGGAGGGCTTGAGTTGTTGGCATTGACTTCCAGTCGAAAGAATTCAGTTCAAGGTTTTATATAATGGATAAGAAGTCAGGGTTGGGAAGTTATGTCTTGATTATCAGAAATTCAACAGTAGAGCTTGAGGAGGTCAGTGTGTGGTCAGCGTCAGAGGGAAAATGTTGAGATAAGGTTAATAATGAGAATTGACTTGTCTCTTGCAGATGGGACACAAGTCACTTCAAGAAAACCGGTGGTCCCCAGAGAAACAACTATGTTGTCCATCCTGAGTTTGTGTCTGAGACTTATCCTGTCTACCATTCCTGTTAAACTTTGACCAGGTCAAGGAAGGGGGTGGAGCAATAAACTTCACCACCAAGACTGCTTCCTGTGTCCTTACCTAAAAAGATCTGGGTGTGCAGCCTCCCCCTCCAGTCACCTCAGGACACCCCTCAGTGTCCTCCTGATAGAGTGGTAATCCAGCTAATGTCACCACAGAGTCCAGCTAGCCATGCAGATCTGTTGACATAGATCCCTCTCACATCTCGGGTACCAGCTCTCTATTACAACCTCTCAAATGCTCTCTGTCAGACGCCTTTGCCACTCCTCCCTTACCCAGTCTAAGAACTGCCACAGGACATAATTTTGGGAAGACTCATGATCAAGAAACTCCAAATTGTGGGCTGGAGAGATGGCTCAGCAGTTAAGAGCACTGACAGTTCTTCCGGAGGACCTGAGTTTGATTCCTAGCATCCACATGGCAGCTAACAACTGTAATTCCAAGATCTGACACCCTTACACAGTTATACATGCAGGCAAAACATCAATTCACATAAAATAAAAATAAATATATATATAAAAAAAAGAAACTCCAAATTGTAACAAATCTATTTCTCTGTCCTACACGGGAGTAGTGGGTGGGGTGTTCTGAAGTCTTCTCTTGCACTGCCATTTGCTTTAGGGGGAAGGGTCTGGCACAGCATACACAGCATACACAGCATATACATCTGCAGCAGAGGCTTTTTTGTTTGCCTTTTAGTCAAGGGACCTGTCACCTACTGGGAACCTCTTTTCTTTTCCTGTGTAATGATTCTGGAACTTTCTCTGTAGAGCAGACTTCAGGGACATTGCTGACCTGGTCCTGTGAGAACTGAGGGCTCTTTGGGTCTACAGGCTCCTGCTGTGGAGGTCCTGACTGGGCAGTATTAGTGGGCAGTGGGAATATGGGTCCTGTGTTTACACTTATGTGTGGAGATGAGAGACCAGCTTGTGGGAGTCAGCTCTCTCTGTCCACCCTGTGGGTCCCAGGGATCGAACTTGGTGGCCATTACCTTTACCTGATTACCGTCTTACCTGCCTTAGTTCTTTAAAGTATTCGCTGCCCAAATCCAGAGGGAATGGGTTCCCAAAGACTTCTTAGACACTGTCATATTGCCGTGAAGAGACATCATGACCACAGCAATTCTTATACAAGAAAGCATTTAATTGGAGGCTTGCTTACCATTTCAGAGGTCAGTCCATGGTCATTGTGGGTACCATGACAACAGGCAGGAATGGTGCTGGAGAAGTGGCTGAGAGTTCCAGGTCCTGATCTACATCGATGAGACGCTGGGCCTGGAATAGGCTTTTTGAATCATCAACGCCCACCCTCAGAGGCACATTTCCTCCAACAAAAATCATACTTACTCCAACAAGGTCATGCCTCCTAATCCTTGTAAACCTTCCAAACAGTACCAGGCCCAGGTACCTAAGCATTCCAATATATGGACCTATGGGAGCCATTCTTATTCACACCAACCACAACTACTTGTGCCCCTCACCTTGTGGTGCTCTCATACGCGTAGCAAACAGTCTAGAGTTGCAAGAACCCCAACTTTCAGCAACTCCTTCTTCCTTCAGAACTACATCTCCCATAAGGCCTGGGCATGAGACAGGCTAGATCTGGACTGTTCATAGCAGAGGCGTCGCCTGAGGCAGGAGGAGGAACCACAAGGCACCAATCTAGAGGCGAGCTCGAAGGGCAGAGCTAGGGCGGTGAGTAGAAACTCCCTGCTTGGGCTCCAGGCTTGCAAGAAGCCGTGTGGGAGGGCGGGGCCTGGCGCCAGGGGCGGGGCTGGAGTCCCAGGCCTGAAGCCACATTGGACGGCTGGGCGTGGCCAAGCAGCCCGAGGGCGGGGCGCAGGCGGGGCTCTACGCAGGCCAGCCGTGCAGCGACCGCAGGGGCTGTGGCTACTCACCTTCTGCTAGCGTGGAGTGGGTACAGAATCTGCCTTCGGATCCCTTCTCCCCGTCTTCCGTGTGGTGGTCACTACGGTGAGTGAGCCCAGTGAGGGAGGCCTGTGAGGCCCAGGGGTGCTGAGCTGCCTAAGGAGCGCAGTTCCTGAACTTTTTCTCGTTGGTAGAGCGACCCCGAACACCTGAGCCCGTCCTTAGGCCAGAGGTTCCCAGCGGGCGACTGGTCCATTGACCTCCTTCTCCCCCTTTGGGCCGTGTCGGGTGTGTGTGAAGTGTTCCAGGCTGTGTTAACACAGTCACTTGATCCTTGTGGACCCTGTCCCTGAGCAGGGGAGGGAGATGGGCAGGATCGAATTGCCTTTGACATTTCCACTCGCCTCCCAACTGTGTCCCACAAAAGACTCTGGCTCAGCTGGGCTGAGCTGGGCCCTCGCTCTTGTGGACTAAGGGCTGGCAGCCAAGACTGAGGTTGAGAGTGAAGCTAGCGGGAAGAGGCTTCTTGGGTTGAGCCTATAAGGAGGCCGATCCCACCTGCTGGCTTTAGCCTATGTTTGGCTAAATGGCAGACGCGACAGATTACAGGGGTCTTGAACGCCACTAACACTGGAAGCCGCAGGGTTCCTCCCCCACAGCTGCACTACCAGATGCCATTAAATTGCCCCTTTCGCACCCCTAAAATTTTCCTGATTTGCCCGAGGCAAGCAGAACCTGCGGCAGCCCTTGAAAAGACAGGTCTCACTGGTCCACGCCCATCTCTTCAAAACGGTGGAGGCAGAATTTCGGCTCCCTGGAAACTCTGTCTGGGTGACTGCTGACAAGTTCTATTTTTCAGTCTGCAAGAAGGACACAACAGCTCAGTGTTGTTGGTATTGGATGCTGTGGGTTCCTTTGAAAGAATAAGACGAGGTCCCATCAAAGTGGGTGTTTAAATCTGTGGGCTCCTGTCCTTCATCATCATCAAAGAGCTCAATAATTCTAAAAAGAGGTTCTTGGGACCCAAGTGTTGAAAGGGCTTTTGAGGGACTGGAGAGATGGCTCAGAGGTTAAGAGCATTGACTGCTCTTCCAGAGGTCCTGAGTTCAATTCCCAGCAACCACATGGTGGCTCACAACCATCTATAATGACATCTGGTCTGAATACTGTATACATAATAAATAAATCTTAAAAAAAGGGGGGGGCTTTTGAGGCCATCAAAATGAGCTTTTCTGGCCCCTAGAAGTCATAAGGCCAACTTAATAGATGTCTTGAGGCTGAGGGAGTCCTAGAACCAGACCCTCCCCTCTTAATTTTTAAGTATCCAAAAGGTAGCCTCAGTTGTTGAGTGAATGATGGAAGTGTACAATAGGTCAGGATTGGGCTCCTACAGTCTTCTTTGGGTTCCACTTAGCTTTGTGAGCAAAGGACAGTGCTACCCTACAGGAGGCTGGGGCAACTCTAAGTTGTGTAGGTTGAGAGAGGAAATAAGAGACCATTTAGGCTGGAGTTGAGCAGTGACTGAGGAGATTTAAGTTGTGGGGAGGGATAAAAATGGTAATCCCAGCACTTAGGAAGCAGAGGCAGGTGGATCTCTGAGGCCAGCCCGGTCTACAGAGAGCTCCAGGACAGTCAGGGGCTGTTACATGGAGAAACAAACAAAAAACGGAAGGAAGGAAGGAAGGAAGGAGGGGCAAAAGAATGATGCTGGGTATTGTCTTCTAGGATCAAAATTCTGATCTGCACCTGATACTTTTTTAAAGATTCATTTGTTTTTATTTTATGTGTGTGCATGTATTTGCCTGAATGTATGTGCACCATGTCTGTGCTGGTGGAGTTACACAGAATTGTGAGCAGCAGGGTGGTGTTAGTTAATCGCTCTCCAGCCCTATCCTGCCTGGGGCAGCTGGGGAAGTAGAGAAGCCTGAGTAGTTGTTTTTGTTGTTTTGTTTTACCTCGAATGTCACTGGAAACAGACAGACAGACATTAACTAGCATCTTGGAAGTGACTAATTACCATCTGCTGGCCTCTCTCCTTTCTCCCAGCTGGGAAGTTAGGCAGCCCACCGGTGGAAGGGTGTGTGCACTAGGCAGGTGGTTTCTTTGTTGGACTCTACCCTTGAGGGTTGAGACAGGAAAATTTAGACAAACCTTCCCCCAAGCCTAAATTTTCCTGCAGACATATTTCAATGTTTAGCACACTTTGTGCGAACAATTATATGTGTGGGGGTGGGTATCTGTTCCCTGAAGAGTTGATAGGCTAAGGGTTTAGGTTAGGGAATCAGCCTGCTAGTCTTGGGATAGTCCTGGCTATAAATGGAATCAGAAAAGGAGCCTAGCTCATATGTGGTGCTGTATGCTTGTAATCCCAGGTATCCAGAGGTTAGTGCAGGAAAATCACAAAGTCAGGCAGGCCGCTTTTCTGGGTTGCATGGAAATGCAGCAGCAACCATATCAGATCTTGACCTCGGACGGCAGAGCTTACAGTCTCCTGGAAACAGAAGAGAGATGAGCAGAGAAATGAACTTGATGGCTTGTGGCTTAGAGCAGGGAGTGTCTGTAGGCAAGGAGAGGCAGATCAGAGAAGCAAGATCCTTCCCCAAGCTCCTGCCCCAGCCCTGATGCTGGACCCCACTCTTCCCTTCCCCCAAGCCAGTCTCTGTGACTGAATGTGGCTTTGGGTGTTTTCTTTAATTTCCAGATAGCCATCTAGCTGGACTCAAAATCAAATTCCATGACTGAGCTGTACTTTTTCCCTTTTCCTTGTCTCTCTAGAGACAGGAAATCAAGCAAACTGACTACCCTATCAGGTCTCAAGGACCTGGCTGGACATTCACCCTCTTACCCTGGCCTTACATGTGGTAGATCAGCCCCTCTTCTTAGCCAGGGCTTCTCCAGTCCTCCTTCAGGGGCTGGCTGCTTGTACTGTGATCCTGGACATGCTTTGCTTCTCTGGGTTTGTTTTTCTACCGGGAAAAAGCAGGAGCATGCTCTCTCATTCACAGGACTCTCTCCATTCACAGAGCTCTCACCAAGTTGGCTTGAAAGAAACGAGGGTAAGACACCGACTGTCCTGGACAAGAGCTCTGCTTTACCATTTGTCAAGATCTTAGGCCCCTCTACTAGGCTGCAAAAAATGGGAATACAGTGGAAGAGAAGCTCAGTGTCCTCTCTCTCACTTTTGCAGACTCGAGCAGGCCAGATTCAGATTGGCTTGGTGTGTTGGTTCCTTCCTTAGCTGGGGACTAAGGCCCCAGAACCTTCCGGAGAAGAGCCAGGCCTACCCCCGACACCGACTTGGTAGCAAAGTCATCCCAGCAGCAACCATGTACACTTTCCTGCCTGACAACTTTTCACCTGCCAAACCCAAGCCCAGCAAAGAGCTGAGGCCTCTGCTGGGCTCAGCGGTATTGGGACTGTTGCTGGTGCTGGCCGCAGTTGTGGCCTGGTGCTACTACAGCGCCTCGCTACGCAAAGCTGAACGCTTGCGCGCAGAGCTGCTGGACCTGAACCGTGGCGGCTTCTCCATCCGTAACCAGAAGGGTGAACAAGTCTTCCGCTTGGCCTTTCGTTCGGGTGCTCTGGACCTTGACTCCTGCAGCCGAGAGGGTGCCCTGCTTGGCTGCTCCCGAACAGCCGATGGGCGCCCGTTGCACTTCTTCATTCAGACTGTACGGCCCAAGGACACTGTCATGTGCTACCGTGTGCGCTGGGAAGAAGCTGCACCAGGACGTGCTGTGGAGCACGCCATGTTTCTGGGAGATGCTGCGGCGCATTGGTATGGCGGTGCAGAGATGAGGACGCAACACTGGCCTATCCGCCTGGATGGCCAACTGGAGCCGCAGCCATTTGTCACGAGCGACGTCTACTCTTCTGACGCCGCATTCGGGGGCATCCTCGAGCGCTACTGGCTGTCTTCCCGTGCAGCCGCCATTAAAGTCAATGATTCAGTGCCCTTCCACCTGGGCTGGAACAGCACGGAGCGTTCGATGCGACTGCAAGCACGCTACCACGACACATCTTACAAGCCACCAGCTGGCCGAAATGCAGCTCCAGAGCTCAGCTATCGCGTGTGCGTGGGCTCAGATGTCACCTCCATCCACAAGTACATGGTTCGGCGTTACTTCAACAAGCCATCCAGGGTACCAGCATCAGAGGCCTTCCGAGACCCCATTTGGTCCACGTGGGCGCTGTATGGGCGGGCCGTGGACCAGAACAAGGTACTGCAATTCGCCCAGCAGATCCGCCAGCACCGCTTCAACAGCAGCCACCTGGAAATCGATGACATGTACACACCCGCCTATGGCGACTTCGATTTTGACGAGGGCAAGTTTCCCAATGCCACTGACATGTTCCGCCGCCTGCGAGAGGCTGGCTTCCGCGTCACACTTTGGGTGCATCCGTTTGTCAACTACAACTCGTCGCGCTTCGGCGAGGGCGTGGAGCGTGAGCTGTTCGTGCGGGAGCCCACCGGCAGGCTGCCGGCGCTGGTGCGCTGGTGGAACGGCATTGGCGCGGTGCTGGACTTCACGCGCCCAGAGGCCCGAGACTGGTTCCAGGGACACCTACGGCGTCTGCGCTCACGCTACAACGTGGCCTCCTTTAAGTTTGACGCTGGTGAGGTCAGCTACCTGCCCCGGGACTTCAGCACCTACAGGCCTCTGTCTGACCCCAGTGTGTGGAGCAGGCGGTACACCGAGATGGCGCTGCCCTTCTTCTCATTAGCAGAGGTCCGCGTCGGGTACCAGTCACAGAACATCTCCTGTTTCTTCCGCCTGGTGGACCGCGACTCAGTATGGGGCTACGACCTGGGGCTGCGCTCTCTTATCCCTGCTGTGCTCACGGTCAGCATGCTGGGCTATCCGTTCATCCTGCCGGATATGGTGGGTGGCAACGCGGTGCCGGAGCGCACAGACGGCCGCCAAGATGGGCCGGGGCCGGAGCGCGAGCTCTACGTGCGCTGGCTGGAGGTGGCGGCCTTCATGCCTGCCATGCAGTTTTCAATCCCTCCCTGGCAGTACGACGCAGAAGTGGTAGCCATCGCACACAAGTTCGCCGCTCTGCGCGCCTCGCTCGTGGCGCCACTGCTGCTCGAGCTTGCTGGTGAGGTGACTGACACTGGAGACCCCATCGTGCGCCCCCTGTGGTGGATCGCACCGGGGGATGAGACTGCTCACCGCATTGACTCACAGTTCCTTATTGGAGATACGCTGCTGGTGGCTCCAGTGCTGGAACCTGGTAAACAGGAGCGCGATGTCTATCTGCCTGCGGGCAAGTGGCGCAGCTACAAGGGTGAGCTTTTTGACAAGACGCCGGTGCTGCTCACGGATTACCCCGTCGATCTAGACGAGGTTGCCTATTTCACCTGGGCCTCCTGACCCACTTCAAGACCTAAGAATCCCACAGCCCTAACCCCAACCTTCATGCATATTTTTAATCCTTTTACCAAACCCAAATGGTGCACCCTCAGGAAGTTTCCACCTCTATTCCTCCTAGGAAATGGGCACTGACTTAAAAGTGCTCCAGCCAACAGCTGTAGGTGAGACCTGGGAGGGGAAGAACTGAAATAACCTCCTGCCCCAGAGCACAACCCTACCAGTCCCCACCCCGGGCCTGGACATTCACTCCAGTCTTCAGAAACCTCTCCCTTGGGTTGGAAGCCCGAGAACTCAAGAGGACAAATCTGTTACACGGGGTCTGGTTTTAAAAGCACACAGAAAAAAAACTCTCCTCTCCTTGGTCTTTGTAGCCATCTTTGTCCTCTGGGATGAGGATTCTCTGCAAAAAGTTCCCAGATAATTTTCTACCATATTTAGAAAGTATACCTTTTAGCTAGGCGGTGGTGGTTGCAAGCCTTTAATCCCAGCTCTCGGGAGGAAGAGGCTGGTGGATCTCTGAGTTCAAGGCCATTATGGTCTACAGAGTGAGTTCCAGGACAGCAGGGCTACACAGAGAAACCCTGTATTGAGGAAAAACAAAAAGCAAAGCAAGCGTACCTTCTTGGTGAGGCGGTGAGGCGGTGAGTTCCCGGCACAAACCTGAACAGTAGTGACTGACCTGGTCCTGCTCCATCTGGGGAAGAAAGGTACAGATGTTTGGTTTGGCCAGCTGACAACAAGCAAAAGGTCTCTTCCCAGGCAGTTGGAGAGCTGGGTTCAGCCTGGACTAATTGTCTCTGTGAAGAGACTCCTAACACTGCACTATTTGTATATATACTGGACTCAACCTTGGACTAGCCCTGGGCCAGAAGTGCCTAAATGAGCAAACTTTGGCATCATGCAGACTGGACTTGATGCCTTAATTCAAGAACCTGTGTGTATGGGTACACATACTCATATCTGAGAGAGACTGAGATGCCCACCATGGGTCTCCGAATCCACAGAATGAACATCCCTGAGGCTGGATGAACCTAGAGGGAGGAGAATTCAGGAGCAAACTCAAGGCTTTGACTGTTAACTAGCTCCTTTCCAGATGCCTAGGAGGATGCCGGCCCTAGTTTAAGAGTCCCAGACACTAGGATTGAGGAGGTGACTCGGCAGGGGAAGACACTTACTGGCAAGCCTGGATTGAGTTCGATCCCTAGGCCATGTTGTAAACAGAGAACTGCAGGAAATAAACAACCCTCTAAGATTATTTAGCTGTCTCTGCACACATTCTCGTGTGCCCTAAATGGGGACTGTACTCTTATTCCGGCAGTGATGTGTTTGGCACATGAGTGAAATTACACACTCACACCTGCCAACACATGTATGGGGACGGTCTTTCATCTCAGTAATTCTCCTGTTCTAAGATCAGCTCCAGCCAGGGTGAGTTTTACCTGACTCTGGGGCTAAGTCTGGAAGAGTGGCTTGCCAGAGAAGGTGGAGCTCAGCTTCCCTCAGCGCTCTGACACCAAAGCCTGAGCGCCTGCGTCCTACATTTTCTCTAGGTGAAAAGCCCTGAGTTTCAGGATTCCCACAGATGCCCGTCTCTGGTGCCAATTCTTTTGTTTCTTTTTGCTGGCACTGTTGAAGAGAGAACCCAGGGCCCGAATACTAAGCAAGCAGTCTTCCAGTGAGCTACTTCTCCAGTCTTCATTTGCCAATCAGCTGGGTGACCCTGAGCCTCAATTTGTTTTTTGTAAAAGTGATGATAATGCCTACCTCTAAGGTCATCTCAATAATAAGCACAGATATATGGAAACTATCTGGCATAAAGTAGGTGCTCAATAAAAGATAGCTATTGTAGTAGTGTTTGTTGTTTTCTTGCTTAAAAGCAAGGATTCTTTGAGATTCTTAAAGATTTATTTTATACATACGAATGTTTGCATGTACCACATGCATGCTCGGTGCTTGTGGAGGTCAGAAAGGGGCAGCAGGTCCTCTGAAACTAGTGTTATAGATAGTGTGTCATCATGTGGGTGCTGGGAATCGAACCCAGGTCCTCTGTAAGAGCAACAATGCTCTTAACTGCTGAACCATCTCTCCAGCCCCTCTGGTCTTGTTCTGTCTTCCATCCCTGCCAGTACCTCTTGTGCCATCCAAATTTGTCTCTTTCCCTGTCCCTTAGATCTGGAAAGCCTAACATCGCTCCAAAAGGCCTCCAGCAGCCTTGCATTCACTGCTCTGTCCCTGTTCCTAGGCTCTGTGTGTGTATCGGTAGGGGTGATTTCTCTAGAGGTAATGGGGAAGACCTGAATGGCCACTGAAGGGGGCTTCAGGATTGGTTATGAATGGGTTAAGCTTTAGCCAAGTAGGTATTCTAAGAGAATTTTGACCATCATCCCTCCAGCTTCTGAGTGAAGTGTCTCTGATTCTTCTCTGGACCCAGGGCAAGCTTTCACTGGCTCTCCTCCACAAGCATCCAGTATCCTTCTCCTTCCCCAAATCCAGGGTGACACTGGCCTCTCCTCTGGCCACCGTTGAACAAACACCTGAAAGATGATTTACTAAAAAACATTGACTCTTTCCTTGGCTCTCTGGGTGCACAATGGGTTAACTAACAAAGCAGAACTAAAGCTTGGTCCGAAGCCTCCACTTTGCACCTGTTTCCTTTCAGGGAGTCATTCTCTGGCAGTTTGGTGGATTCCAGGAACAGAGCCCCGGCATAAACATCTGTGACAAGGATCAGAACTACCCCTATCCTTGGCAACTAAACAAGGCCTGCCAGAGCAATCATGAGATAATGATCAACCAGACCACAATTGGAGCAAGGCTGATCAACCTTACTGCTCTGGAATCTGTCCCTTTTTACATAATCTCAGAGCTACTATGAGTATCTCTAATGCCAGGGCTGAAGACATTGCCCGCCTTGTCTTTCTAGTATAGTTATGCTTATTAAAATTCCTTTCCTGCTTTTCACTATTTCTGTTTGGGAGTCAGATCCCAGAGATCCTGATTTGTCAGGATCCCTAGATTCTGATGCCTAAGAATCCAGCAATATTCCCCATGTCAGACCTTACCAGCCACATTCCACTAGGTCCAACACACACAACATGTCTGCAGCCATATCACCCCAAACATGTCTGAATTTGCCTCACCCACACAGCAGTCAAGGAGAGCTATCCGTGTTTAATCATGTCCCTTGTGGGGTCGGGGATCCAGGCTCTGGTTAGTGCTAAACCCTCTAAGATTTGATTCTTTCTTCTCATGCCTCTGTTTTACCCATATACTCCAGTAAATATAAGTATATTTTGAAAAACATTTGAAGAAACACTGCCTTTTATCCTGGGGATTACTATACAGCTATCCCTTGCCAGGATAAGTCTGCTCATACTTAGCCTTGATGGAAAATGCAGTGGCCACTGGGTGGTTTCCTTTCCTTCCATTGTTTGGCGCCAAGGTTTCTGCTGACAACCCCCACAGGGTACACTCCAAGGCACAGCCTTTTTTTTTTTTTTTTTTTTTCCTTTTCTTTTTTTTTAATCTTAAAATTAATCATTTACTTCAGCAAGTCCGAGGATCTTTCCAGCAGCTTGATAAGGGGGAGCTGTTCAGCTCTGGCTGGCAAGTCCTCAGTGGCATTGGAAGAGATATGGGGACCACTCAGAAGGAGGCCCTGTCCCCGGGTATGCCTAGGCTAGAAGCTGTGGGAAGTTGTGCCTTGTGCTAGGTATCTTTGGACAGTGCCTTTCCCACTCCAGATTACACAACGTGGAGTGGAATGAGGGTTATGGAGGTCTGAGTTCTGACTGCCTACCTACATCACAGCCAAGGGGGGAAGCTGGCACCACCCTCCAGCCCTCAAATTAGTAAAGGACCCCAGTCAGGCCAAAGGCTGAGATGGCCTGAGGGCTGTGCCATGGTGCCCACACCTGCACAGGGATTGTGACTTATGAATTATATTTTATTATTTAAGGTCTTCAATTCCACAAGCAAGTGCTTTCTGCAGAGACGGTAGTCATTGTTTTCATGATCAAGAGGGCAAGAGGGTGGTCTGATTTCCTAGAGCCTCCATGCCCTAGGAAAGGAATCCTTGGAGGCTTAAGTCCATCAGTTTGTTTTCCACCCTGGGTGGAGGAGGTGGGAGGGAGGAAAAGGGGGAATTCTAGAAAGAGCACCTCTGGGTATTGGCAGGACACAGGATGGATGGTTATTGGGAAACACTTCCAGGAGAAGCAGATCTGGATCTTGGAAGGCTCCAAATTCAAGAAGACATTGAAGCTTTCCCACCTCTCTGTCCTTTGATAGGTGAAACCCTAATGCAAGAAAATCACAGGGGACTGAGAAAGGTTATTTATTAAAGCATTCTAGGGAAAGCAACTCACTGATACAAAGGACGAATACAATCATGATGTTCCCGGAAGGCTGGACTGATCCCTTGCGGCTTCACGATACCTGTCTTCTCCATCCAAAAGCATGCATGCCAGGGCGTGGTACTCCCAGGGGCTGTACCCCTGCTCCCCAGATCTTACACTAGCCAACAGCCTTAGGACTGTACCCTAAGGCCAAGCTGGGAGGGTACATGCTCCCCACTACAAAACCCCATCTAAAATCGAGGTATGTCATCCTTCTCCGCTGCCACAGATATTTACCCAGTCACCTTGTAGGTGTCCACCCTGCAGGCCCCAACATTCTTCTTTGTGCCTGAGAGATGAAGAGATAATGGTCTTTATGGTTTAAGGCCCTAGTTGGCTGAGACAGGGTTTCTCGGTGTAGCCTTAGAGCTGTCCTGGAACTCTGTAGACCAGGCTATCCTTGAACTGTTAGAGATCTCCCTCCCTCTGCCTCCTGAGTTCTGGGATTAAAGGAGTGCACCACCACCACCTGGGCCATCCTATGTTCAAACTCTACTCTTAGCTACCTCACTAACTTGTTCTCTATCCCAACCACCGACAACTCTGCCTGGGCCCAACATTTTCCAGGCATGGCTTGGAAGCTAAACTAAAACTGTGTAGTCCCTGTTCAGGGTCAGGTCTACCTCAAAACATTATCTTATCAAATTATACTTTTTTTGTATAAAGTTTCTTAGAAAAATCAAAGGTAAAACTCAACTTTTTTGATTAAAATTGCTATTCAATGATCATAATTTACTTAAGTTTTTGAGACAGGCCTCAGGTTCACTATAGAGTGGCCTTGAACTAACTCCTGATCGGCCTACCTCCATCGTCAATACATTTGGCAGTTCCCATACCATACCACAAGCTGACCTCAAGCTCTATATAAACAAGCTATATAGTTTGTCTTAGCCTTGAAACTGAAGTAATTCTTTTGCCTCAGGTTCCCAAGTGCTGGGATTAGAGGGATGAGCCTGACTTATCATCAGCCTCTATACATAACTTAAAATATTTTTTAAAGGAATAAACAAAAGAAATGTAAGGCTATACATTGGAAACTATACAAATTGTTGAAAGACAATAAAGATAGAAGTGAAGACATGGTAATAAATTGTAATATTTACTACTGTGGAGATTCAGTATACCCACAAATTCAGTATAATACCTACCAAGGTCCCAGCTAAATTATTTGTAGAAATCAACAAGTCAATCTAAAATTCATAGGAAGCCTGCTGTGATGGCATACACCCTCAGTCTAGTCCCAGGACTTGAGAGGAAGAGGCAAGTGGATCTCTGTGAGGTCAAGGGCAACCTTGTGAGTTCCAGGCCAGCCAGCGCTACAAAGTGAGACCCTGTATCAAAAACAAGTGAATAAATAGATAAAATTCATAAGAAAATCTAAAGGTCACAGAATAGTCAAGGAAATCTTGAAAAAGAACAAGTTAGAGCTGGAGAGATGGCTCAGAGGTTAAGAGCACTGACTGCTCTTCCTGAGGTCCTGAGTTCAATTCCCAGCACCCACATGATGACTCACAACCATCTATCGTGAGATCTGGTGTCCTCTTCTGTACACTGTATACATAATAAATAAATAAATGTTTTTTTTTAAAAAGAACAAGTTAGAAGATACATTGAAAAGCAATTTCCATACTTATTACAAACCTATAATAATAAAGATAAAATAATGCTACTTTAAGCAGTAGCATTAAAGAAAGCCATATATTGTCAGACAGAGTGGCCCATGCCTTTAATCCCAGCACTCTGGAGGCAGAGGTAGGTGGATCTCTGGTCTACAATAATGAGTCCCAGGACACCCACAGTTACATAGTGAAACCTTGTCTAGAAAAATGAAGCAAAACAAAAAGATAGACATATGATCTAGGAATGGTGAGCTGTCATCTCCCTGGTAAAAGTGTGTTCTGTACAAGCCCGACAACCTGAGTTCAATCCCTAGAACCCCACATAAAGGTGGAAGGAAAAATCTTTGACTCCACAAAGTTGTCCTCCGACCTCGATGTGTGCACGGTGGTACATGTGCAACCCCCCATTGCCACCCTGAGTCATACATACACACTAGAATTTTTAAAAATTGAAAAATGAGGAGGTGACTAAGAGAACCAGCTGCTCTTCTAGAAGATCTGTGTTCACTTCCCAGAAACCACATAATGGCTCACAAGCATCTGTCACTCCAGCTCTTGGGATCTGACGCCCTCTTCTGGTCCCTAAAGGTACTTAGTGCCCATCTGGTGCATAGGTTCACATATAGGCAAACCCAACACAGCTTTAAAATTAAGGGGAAAAAATATATACTCCAATGGGATGAGTTCAGTGGAATCCAGAAATAAACCCTCTCATTTATGGTCAAACAATATTTGGGTGGGAGGGTGGTACTGGGTCTCTGTCTGCTAAGCAAACATTCTATCACTGAATTACACTTCCAGTTCAGAAATTATCACTTTTTTCTTCTTTAAAAATCAGTTTGAGTTGAAGGGTCAGCCTGGAGAGATAGTTCAGCAGTTAGGCGTGTTTGCTTGCTCTTCCAAAACACAAAGATTTGGCTCCCAGTACTCATGTCATATGGCTCAAAACTGCTTGTAATTCTAGCTCCAAGAACTCTGATGCCCTCTGCTGGCCTCTGCTGACACCTGCACACACATGGTGTGCACTCACACAAACATGTAAATAAACAAAATGAAAATAAATCTGTGCATTTGTTTTGAGACAAGATCTCACTGTGTGGCCCCAAATTCACTTTGAAGGCCAGACTGGCCTCAAACAGACATATGCCTGCCTATGCCTTCCCAGCACTGAGATTAAAGATGTATGCTACCATGTCCTGCAGATCCTTTCATTTTTCTGTTTTAGAGAGTAGTTTAGTGTCATGAAAGAGGACAGTGGGCTGAGCAGTAACTAGAACATACATTGCCCAGGAATCTTTTTTTTTTTTTTAACACAGTCTCCCTATTAAACAGCTCTGGCTGTCCTGAAACTCACTCTGTAGACCAGGGTGGCCTCAAACTCCCAGATACACCTGCCTCTGCCTCCCAAGTGCTGGCAAGACAACAGTGCCAAGGCATCAGAATACTCACAAACTATGATCGGTGCTAGATCTTCTACTCTTTATCACATAAAAAGTTGACTCAAAATGCATTACAGGCCTAAATACAACTAAAACTTTTAACTCCTAGAAGAGCTAGTCCTGGTGGTGAAGGTCTGCAATCCCAGCTGCTTAGGAGAGTAGGATCACTCATGAAGGCCTTCCAGGGTTACAGTGAGTTCACAGTCAGCCTGGGTAATTTAGTGAGACCTTTCCTCTAATACAAAATAAAAGGAATGAGGGCTGGGGATGTATCTCAGTGACAGAGTATTTGCTGGCACACATGAGGTCCTGGATTCAATCCCTAGTACAGAAAAGAAAACATATATGTAAATGTTCATTACTTTAGATCATGCACTTACATAAGGCACTACAAATATAGTCAACGAAAGAAAAAACTCACCAATCTAACTTCATTCAATTGTAACATTTTCATGCTTTAAAATACATCATGAAGAAAGCAAAAAGAAGGCTGGCAGATGGCACAGCCACCAAGCCTGATTACCTATAATTACTAATAAATATATAAAGTGATATTTAAGATGATATTCCATCAGAACAGTAAGGATAAAATCACTGAGATACCACTTTATCCCCACTAGGATGCCTATAATAATAGTTTTTAAAAATCAGGTATAACTGTGGTGGTTTGAATGAAATGGCCTGAAAAGGCTCATCGGAAATGGCATTATTTGAAAGGATGAGGACATGTGGCCTTGGTAGAGGAATTGTACCCCTGTGGCTGGGCTTTGAGGTGTCAGAAGCTCAAGGCAGGCCTCGTTGGCTCATTGTCTCTTCCTACTGCCTGCTGATCCAGATGTAGGACTCTCAGCTGCCTCCTGCACCATGTCTGTCTGCATGCTGCCAGGCTTCCCACCATGACAACAATGACTAAACCTCAGAACGGTAAGCCAGCTCCAATTCAGTGTTTTTCTTTGTAAAAGTTGCTGTGGCCATGGTATCTCTTCACAGCAATTAAACACTGACTAAAACAGAAAATAATCTTAGAGAGGCTGTACAGCTAGATATCCACATCACTGTTGAGCCTGTAAGAAGTACAGTCACTTTGCAACCAGTCTAGAGGTATCCCAAAGGCCAGCCATGGGTACCACCTAATGCTGCAGTTCTACATCTAATTATATCCAAGGAAAAACAGTTTTATTCACATGATTTGTAGCATTTTTAATAATAGCTAAAAAAGGAAACAGCTCAAATTGGGTCAACTAAACATGGAATATTGAAAGTATAGAGTATAAAGTACTAATGCATGCTACAAAATGAATGGCCCTGAAATTACTAGTCACAAAAGACTACAGATTGTGTAAGTGCACTACGTGGCCTGTCCAGGACAGGCAAATCTATAAGGACTGAAGCTAGATCGGTGCTTGCCTAAAGTTTGGGAGAAATAGCTGATTGCTGATGGTTATAGAGCTTGGGTTTTTTTTTTTTTTTTTTTTTTTTTTTTTTTTTTTTTTTTTTTTTTTTTTTTTTTTTTTTTTTTTTTTTTTTTTTTTTTTTTTTTTTTTTTTTTTTTTTTTTTTTTTTTTTTTTCTCTAAAGTGTGATTAAAATGCTCTAAAATTGTGCCAGGCACTGGTGGCACACACCTTTAATCCCAGCACTAGGGCGGCAGAGGCAGGTGGAACTCTGTGAGTTCAAGGCCAGCCTAGTCTACAAAGTGAGTACCAGAACTACACAAAAAAGTCTATTTCAAAAAAAAAAATCTAAAATTGTAATTCTATTGTTTAATTCATATATTAAAACTCTTCAAGTATACACTTTAAGATGGGTGTTTCATACAGTATATAAATTATATTTCAACAAAGCTATAGTCATAAAAGTGGAATGAGGAATGACACATAACATGAGTAAACTTGAAAATATGTTACATGGGAAAAAAAACAAGATATAAAAAGTCGCAAATTGAATGATTTGCCTTATTACTTACTTACTGCTTTCTGGTTTTATTTGTTTGTTTTTTGAGATGGGGTCTCAAGTTGCCCAGACTGGCCTGAACTCTGTAGCTGCTGAGGATGACCTTGAACTCCTGTTTTTCCCTCCTGCACCACCATGCTCAGCTGCAGGATTCCAGTTACGTGAAATGCCAACAATGGGGAGCTCCTTACACAGGAAGCAGATGAGTGGCAGCCAAGAAAACACGAGTGTGCTTACTAAGAGGGATGATGGCTTCTTTTTTGGAGTGTTGAGAATTTTCTAAAATTAGGTAGTGGTGGTGATAATTACACAACCTTGTGAATAAAGAAAAACTACTAAATTATACTTTTCAAAATGTTGCACAGCCCTGGGTGGCGACACACACCTCTAATGTCAGCACTTGGAAGGAGGTAGAGATTGGTAGGTCTCTGTGAGTTCCAGGCCAGCCAAGGCTTTGTATTTTTGGTTGTGAGCCTAGCCTTTAACAGCTGAGTCATCTCTCCAGCCTGTAGCCAAGGTTTTGTAATGGGACCCTCTCTGTCTCAGAAAAATTATGTCTTGATTTTTTTAAAGTCTCTAATTCATATGCCATGAATGCCAGCACTCAGGACACCAAAGCAGGAGGGTCACTTCCAATTCCAGGTCAACTTGAACTACATGGGAGTTTCAGGTTAGGCTGAGTACAGAGTAAGGCTATTCATTCTAGAATAAAGAGAAACTATAAATCTAGTTTTAGCCTTTTTCATCTGTTATTATTTTACCCTCGTATACCAACACATTTTACCCATTGTTTGTTTTTACATGAAGCTTGATCTGATGTCAGAGAAGAAATAACTTAAATGTCTCTTTCTTTTTTAAAAAATATTTTTTTATTTTATGTGAGTTGGTGTTTTGCCTGCATGTATAACTGTATAAAGGTGTCAGATTTTGGAACTGCTGACAGTCGTTAGCTGCCATGTGGTTGCTGGGAATCGAACTCAGGTCCTTTGGAAGAACAGTCAGTACTCTTAACTGCTGAGCCATATCTTCAGCCCCTAAATGTCCCTTTCTAACTAAAGAAATTTTCCATTGTCTTTGGTTCTTCTTTTTCTGTTTCTCAGCCCTTTGAAGCTTCATACTTTAAAACTACATTTGCTCATAAACAATTTTGCCAGACTTTGAATATTTTTTGTTCACACCCAAAACAGTTCTGCTTCTCTTAGAGAAACAAAATTTCTTTTTAAAAATCTGCCTTTTAAGTGTGATGTAGTGTTATGTGTCTACTGTCCCAGCACCCAGGAGGCTGAGGCAGGAGGATTGTGTGTTTGAGAGCAGCTTGAGAGATGCATAGTGGTTAAGAGCACTGGCTGCTCCTGCTGCAGAGGACCCTGGTTCAATTCCCAGCATCCACATTCAGCTCACAACTTCTGAACGCCACTTCCAGGGTGATTCAATGCCCTCTTGTGGTCTTTTGGGGCACACAGGTGGTGTATATAAGTATATATACACATATCCAGGCAAAACACACACACAGAGAAAATAAAAACACATAAATCTAAAAGAAAATTAATTCATATTCTTTTAAAAAGACAAGAATCAAAACAAAAATAACACATGCCTTTTACTAACATCCAGTTTACTAGTATTTAGCATTTCAGAAAACTCATACACTAGAATCAAAAGGACAGTTATCATTGTTTTCTCAACCAGAAACATTTGTTTTCAAAACTTATTTTCTAAATTGCCAGGTAAATTTATGTCTCTATTATTTACAACATGCTGCTTTTTGTTTTGTTTTGTTTTTTGAGACAGGGTTTCTGTATAACAGCTCTGGTTGTCTGGAACTCTCTTTGTAGACCAAGCTGGTGTGAAACTCCACCCAGGTTCACAATGCATTACTTTAAAGTACACACACACACAAATTGTATAATGGTTTAATCTAACTAACTAACATACATCTTACCTTGTTTCCACTTAATGTTCATTCTCTTACCATTTTTCAAAAATATTCTAAATGGGGGTGGGGTAAAGCTCTGCTGATAGAGTGCTACACCACATACAATGGGCATGGCAAATTCCCCTTTAATCCCAGCATTCAAGACAGATTCAGATACATCTCTGTGAGTTCAAGGCCAGCCATGTGCATATTACAAATTCCAGACTAGCTAAAGAGCTACCTAGTGAGACCTTGTCTTAAAAGAAAGACAAATAATACTTTTGATATTCATTTTCATATTAAAAAACTTAGAAAACAAATTATAATGCTATGTTAGGTAATACAAATAATACTTTTGATATTCATTTTCATATTTAAAAAAACTTAGGAAAAAAAAGATCAAGGTGATCCTTAGCTATGAGCTTGAGGACAGCCTGGGATTTGAGACCCTGTCTCAAGTAGTAGTATTAATAGTAATAATAATAGTAATATCAAAAAGAAAGAAAAATACTGTTACCAGATGTAGTTACCCTGCTTGGTAATAAATCCAGAAATGAGTACTAGCAATCACTTCCTAATATTTTTTCTCTTTTAAAGTTTTATTTATTTTCACTTTATGTGTATGGGTGCTTTGCCTGGATGTATGTCTGTCACCATGTATGTGCCTTGTGCCTCCATGAGGAGGACACCAGATCATCTGAACTACAGGTGCTAGGAATTGAACCCAGGTCCTCTGCAAGAGCAGCCAGTGCTCTTAACTGCTGACCCATCTGTCCAGCTCCCTCTTACTTTTAAAATGTGGTTTTATTGCCTAGTTTGGATCATATTCATACTCCTGCTCCCCACACACATACACTCTCAAATTCAAGAGATCAGAGTCAAGTAACATTGTCCAGATGGACCTCTAATTCCTGGGCTAAAGTGTTCTTTCTGCCACACTCTTGATAAGCTGGATCTATAGCTGTGTCTGGCATCCCAAGATTTCTCAAGAAAAAGTTTTACACATATTGAAAGTCTATGAAATACACCTTCGTCACCACCTGGATTTAACAGCTGTTCCTCTGCTATGTGGCTTCGATCTGTATGTGTGTCTATGTTAAACTTGTCACTGGATTGGCTTGGAACCACCTAGGGAACACACCTCTGCTCTCAGTTGTGAGTGCCTTCCCAGAGAGATTTAACTCTGCAAGGACCCACCTGAATGTGGGCAGCTACATTCCACGGGCTGGGATCCCAGAATGAATAAAAAGGAGTGCTGGGGCACCCAGTTTCAGAAATAGCCATGTTGATTTTGGACCCCTGCTCTGGTGTTTATTCCAAGAGTTGTTATCATCTGCGGGACCTACGCATGGAAAATGAAGCCTGGAGAGTTCACACAGCAAAATGGTGATGGAACAGTTACTGCTCCGGGCCCACACTCCATCTCTCAGCCTTATGCTTTGGACTCGCCATGATGGTGTTTTGAGTGTATGTCTCAGACACAGAACAAGTTGAGAGAGGGAGGGAGGAAAAGGATGGGCCAGAGACTGAGCAAATTGATCATGTTGAGAGAAAGACTGGGGTGTTCCTGTGCTAATAGAACATTATAAAAAGGCAGAGATGAGAAAGAAGAAGCAACTTCCTGACAGATAATATGAGTTTTGGGGATGAGGGAGTTGTTTAGGAGAAATGGAATCCAGAGATCTCTGGGTATCTTGGGGAAGCTTTGGAAGGAGGCAGGATTCAGGAGCTAAACATGACAGAAACAATTAAGCCTATCTCAAAGCAGAGGACAGTCCTCCTTGAAGCTCTTTCTCCAAGCCAAGTTCCCTTGAGACATTAGGAAGGAGGCCTCATCTCATTTCTGATCCATGTAGAACCATTCTGCCCTATAGAACCAACTTTTGGACAGAGCAAGCAAGCCTTTGTCTAGCATCTTATCCTCAGAGCTTCCCCGGGGAGTTCTCTATGGAGAGGAAAGGTCTGGTTATATAATTGTCCTGACTAGTTTTGTTTGTCAATTTGTTTTTTTGTTTGTTTGGTTTTTTTTTAACTTTATTTATTTATTTGCCTGGAACTGGAAATACAGACAGTTGTTAGCTGCCATGTGGGTGCTGGGAATTGAACCCCAGTCCTCTGGAAGAGCAGTCAGTGCTCTTAACCACTGAGCCATCTCTCCATCCCCTTGTTTGTCAATTTGACACAAACTAGAGTCAATTGAGAAAATATCCCCACCAGATTGTCTGTAGGCAAGTCTATTTTTTTTTATTTTATTTGTTTTATGATATAGGGTCTCTCTATATAGCCCTGGCTGTCCTAAAACTACGTAGACCAAGCTGGCCTTGAACCCACAGAGATCCACCTGCCTCTGCCTCCCAAGTATTGGGATTAAAGGTATGTGCCACTACACCTGGTTTGCAGAGTATTTTCTTGATTATTGATTGATGTTTGTGGGGCTAGCCATCAGTGGGTGGTGCCACTCCCGGACAGGTAGTCCTGGCTTGTATACGCAGGCAAGCTGAGCAAGGGATGAATGAGTCAGCCAGGAAATGGCACTCCCCCATGGCTTTGGCTTCAGTTCCTTCCTCCAGGTTCCTATCCTGACTTCCCTCAGTAGTGTTGTGTGGCCTGAGAGCTGTACATTGAAATAAACCCTTTCCTCCCCACGTTGCTTTTGGTCATAGTTTTTTATCACAGTACTAGAAACACTAAGATAAAATTTGGTACTGTTAGTGTGCTCCAGACACTGCTCCAGTTTCCCTCTGGGCGTGGCCTTGCGTCGCCATGTTGCGGCCACGCCCCTGCCCGCAGAGCGCGCTCCGAGGGCTCGCCCCTGGGTATGTCTGCAAGCTCACGGTTCCTTTAAAAAAGAATAACACGTGGTAGTGATTCCTTTTTTTCTCTGCTCTTCTTCTTCTCCCTCTCTTTCTTTTCTCCTTCTCCTGCCATCCAACCCCTCCCCACCCAGTAAAGCTCTAAATGGCATCTGGCAGCGAATGTTTCCCAAGTGCAAAATACTAACAGGTACCAGGTTCATGGAGTATTGATATGAAAGACCTGACCGTGTTGTTTTTGGAAAAAATATGGAAAAATATGGAACTTCGGGTTGGGAAAGTCATTGTGTGTACAGAGGCTAATGAGCTATTATGCTACGCTGGCTGATTTTATGTTAACTTGGCACACACTAGAATTTTCTGAGAGGAAGGAACCTAAATTGAGAAAATGCTTCTTATGAGATTCGGCTGAAGGGTACTTTCTTAATTAATGATTGGTGGGAGAAGGGTACTTTCTTAATTAATGATTGGTGGGAGAAGGGTATTTTCTTAATTAATGATTGGTGGGAGAAGGCCCAGCCCATTGTGGTGGAGCCATCCCTGGGCTGGTGGTCTGGGGTTCTACAAGAAAGCAGGGTGAGCAAGCCATGGGGAGCAAGCCAGTGAGCAGCACCCCTCCATGGCCTCTGCATCAGCTCCTGCCTTCAGGTTCCCACTCTGAGGTCCTGTCCAGACATACTTCAGTGGTGGACTACAATGTGGACATGTAAGCCAAAGAAACCCTTTTCTCATTGTCTTGCTTTTGGTCATGGTGTTTCATTATAGCAATAGTAACTCTAAGATATGTGGTAACTTAGATGATAATCCTGAAAGCAGGGCAGATGGTGGAGGTCTGGCTCATAAAGTTTCAAAGTTCCTAAAAGACTCTCTGAGGGCCATGAGGTATTCTGAATTAAGAATCTGTGGTTCTGGTCAGTTCTGTGTTGAAGAACCAGTTGTGTTTAAGAAAAGACCAACATCCTTGAGGCAAAATTCTCCTGAGAATTGTTTCCTCAGGGTCAGCACACAGGTTTAAGGATATGGAATCATGAAGAGCAACTGAAGCCTGGTACTGTAAGGGGCCAGGAGAGGCCCTGATGAGATTCCAGATGCATGTTGCCATGACTGGTTTGTAGTTTATTTTTTATGTATATGAGTGTTTTGCCTGAATGTATGTATGTGTGCCATTTGCATACCCCATGTGCCTGGTGCCCATGGAGGTTAGAAGAGGGCATCAGATCACCTGGGACCACTTAGAATGGAACCCAGGACTTTTGCAAAAGCAGCAGACACTCTTAACCACTAAGCCATCTCTCTAGCCCTCTGTACTTACATTTTAATGGAACACTCTGTAAGGACCAGAAGAATGATCCCAAAACTAAGATATTCTAATTGATGATGATATGCATGGGTGTGGGCATGTGTGAAGAGGTCAGAGTTTAGGAAGTTTTAGGAATTGGTTCTCTTCTTCGCAATGGGATCTGGATATCAGACTCAGGCCATCAGGCTTGCACAGCAAACACTGCCCACTGACCCATCTCTCCAGCCTCTAAGCCATTCTAAAGAGTCTTCCACATAGAAACAGCTTCCAGGACCGAGAGCCCAGAAAGAGACACTGGAGTTACAGATGATTGTGAGCCACCATGTGGTGCTAGGAATCAAACCCATGTCCCCTGGAAAAGTAGGCAGCGCTCTTAACCACTGAAACATCTTTCTAGCCTCTGTTTTTGTTTCTTGTAGCTCAGGCTGGCTTTGAACTCTCACAATCCTCCTGCCTCAGCCTCTAAAGTGTTGGGGTTACAAGCATATGATGCCATGCCAAGAATCATAAATTTCCCCTGCAATGACAATTAGCAGCAAAATTCGGACATTTTCAGTCCTATCCAACTTTAATGTATGAGGTTTTAGAATTTCCAGATTCCAGTCTCCTAGTCTAAGAGCACAGGGCTGACCAGCCAGTCCTTGTTAGGAGGCAGCCTGTCTGTGGTTTGGCACCACTGCCCAGCAGGCATTTATTAAATCAGTGGGATGTGGTCCCTGCTGGCCTGGAAGAGAACATTAAGCTCCAAACACTTCCTGCAGCAGGCCTCCTTTGGAGAGAGAGTGCTGCTCAAAGGGGCGAGGAGCAAAACCATTTAGGTCCTTGGCTGTGCTCCAAGATCTGTTCACTAGTTCTTCTGCCCTGTCTGCACGGAGAACCAATGACTGGAAACATCTGGAAGCCTGCTTAAGACTTGGTCACTTTGCTCTACTTTCTTGGGGTGGCTGTTCTTGACTGTGGTAATCCATGTTGACCTTTGCCAATGCCCCCTTCCCCTCCAGTCTTGTGCACTTCATTGGGCAACAGCCCACTAATAAAATCCACATGAACCCAGCTGCTAACAGCTTCTGGAAAGGCTCTAAGATCTAACACCTGCCTCAACATTCCTTGAGCTCTAGTAGCAAGGCAAAAGAAGGCTGAGACCCAACTCTTGCACCTCAGGGTCTTACAGAGGCATTATGGAGAAAGCCAATAGGCAGAGGTTAGGAAGAAATGGCAGTAAGTCTGCTCAGGGGGTGGGGGAAGGCAGTTCTGGGTGAGGAACACACACTAATGACCTGGGTAGAGCCCGTGAACTTGGGCTTGCCTCATTCTCTACCTCAGTCATGATGACAAGGCTTATTGCCCTGGAAGACAGGCTGGGTTAAAGGGGAGGGTACATGTGCTACTAACCTGATGACCCAGGGGTGCCTGTTTCCCACCTCTCTGTTTTGACCCAGGCAGCCCTAACTTTTGAGTCTGAAGTATTTCCTATGTACCTACAAAATATGTGGGTGCTAGAGAGATAATCAGAACAAACCATTCAATTTCTGTACTCCAGTTCTATTGGTTTGAAAATCCCAACCCTGTGGGTCTGTATGTGGGTGAGGAGGTGCTTGGAGTTGCAGAAGGGTTACCCTAATGTGCTGGATTTCTTCCAGTCTCATCTCCTAGCCCTTAGCTTTTTGGGTTATAGTGTTTGAACATAAGATTTCCTTTGGTTTACACAGACTGGCCCAGTGGTCTATGGATTCCCTCTAGTTAAATCCATTTCATCCAAATTCATTTGAGTTTTCCTTTGAAGGAAGGAAGGATGTTTAAAGACAATAAATTTCTTTATTTTCTCTCCTTCCTTCCTTCATTCTTTCTTTTCCAAGACAGGATTTTTGTGTGTGTAGCCCTGGCTGTCCTGGAACTCTGTAGACCAGGCTGGCCTTGGACTCAGTGATCAGCCTGCTTCTGCCTCTGCCTCCTCAGTGCTGGCATTAAAGGTGTGCACCACCACTGCTGGCAACTTCATTTTTCTTTTTCCCAACTCTCTCTCTCTCTCTCTCTCTCTCTCTCTCTCTCTCTCTCTCTCTCTCTGTGTGTACACTCACACATGTGTACAAACTTCCCACTACACCCAACCAATAGCAGGAGTCTAAGAAATACACAGATTAAGAAAGGCCATACAAATTGTTTGAAGTTTATTTATAAAGCACAAGGGTACACTTACTGGACTGGCATTTTAAAGATTTTGCCCTCCCTTTGCTTTTGAACTTAACTAAAAGTCTTGCTTGCTGTTATCTCAGAAGTAATTGTTTGCCATGACAGAGTTGAATCCAGAGCTCCTTGCCCTCACCTGAGAGTCCTGAGCTAGCTTTAGTCTCACTAACCTACCTGCTCTCGGCTGTAACAAGCCCAAGACGTCAGATACCCTCAGGGATGCACGCACGGGGAGCATATGTTCTTATCGGCTCAGGCTGGTGTGGAGCAGAGAAACTGGTACCCCTCTTGGAGTGTTGCCTTCATCTCACTGAACTGAGCCAACTGGCAGGCCTCTTCCAGCCCCAGCCAGCGGTAGGCTTGGTGCTCCTGGGAGAGACAGATTTCTACATCATAATTCTTCACCTCCGCCAGCCAGTAAATGACTGTCTTAGGCTTCTTCCAGGCCACATAACTGAGCTCCTTTCTGAACCCCTCAATGATGGTCAGCTGGCTGCCTTCTATGCCTGTCTCCTCCTGAGTCTCTCGCAGGGCTGTTTCTAAGTCAGTCTCTCCAGGGTCCACGTGGCCTGGTTAGGAGAAAATAAAGAAGGAATCTTCAGTAACTGAAGCTGGATTTTTCCAGGACAGATGACATAAAGTCAGGGTCTTCAGTGACTTTCCTGGGAGTGCCTGGGCTAATGGAAGTCTGCAGATGGTCAGTATCCTAACATCCCTAGGAAAGACCACAGGGCAGGCAGTGTCTGGTTCTCGGAATCTGGGAAATCTCCCTCTTTGTAGAGAGTGACACAAATGTGCCTGGCAACATTTAGATTTAGATGCTGCTCCGTTATTGCTGTGCTAAGTGTTAAACTTGGGGCTGTGTTCACAGGAGGTAGGTGCTCTACCACTGAGCTACATCCCCATCCCAGAACATACACTGCTTTCTGGTGTTGAGATGGCGTTCCTCAAATCTCTGCTTTCCTATTCTTTGAGTTTTCTCTCTCTATTATTTGCAGGGCCCACTTTTCTCTTGGAGACTTTAAAGGAATTTTTCCAAGGAGAGGCAGAGTCTCTTGGCAGAGTGGGGGCTAGCTGAAAACCCAGTGAGGACTCAGCACTCTGCACGGCTGCACCAGCAGCTGTTTCCAAGTAGCCATCCAGGCTCTGTCAGACTGTTTTCGTCTTCCTAACTGAGCAAGGCCAGATTTCAGACTCAGGGGAAAGTCCTGATGGGAACTTAAGACTAAGGACAAGCCAAGAGCCAGTTCTAAGAAGATTTGTTGGCAAGACTCAAATCTAAGCCGACAGCTGCCAAGAAACTTGCGGCAACACTTGATGCTCTGCAGACTGTGGTGGCCCCCAGCCTCACCCCTAGGCCTTTCCCACAAGTTCTTAGTGTCCCAGAAGGGCCCAGAAGCAATGAGAAGGTTCTGGTAACCTATATCTCCTCCTGGCTCTGGCAAGTTGCTGAGGGGCCCCTCGAGGTTCAGGAGCTCACGAGGAGCAGAAACTGATAGCAGTTCCCTTCTTGGCCTGGAGGTGGAGCTATGCACTTGGAGTTCTACTTCCCAGGGGTCTGCACACTGTCTAGTGGCTGGCTGCCGAATGCAAAATAGGAACTTAGCACTTATGGAATCCATTCTAGCCTCCCACTTCTGGAGAAAGTTCTCCTACACACTTCCTATAGTGTGCACACACCACACTGATAATGTATTTAGGAAAAAAGTATCGAGGACACAGGAGACACTGATTCAGGATGCACTCCCTCCTCTCAGGAACATCTATTCAGTCTGCTGCCTACCAAATGCTAGCAGGATAATTTTATACCAAAGACAAAAATGATTAGGAGAGGTCCTTTGCCAGCCATCTCTAAGGGAGAGGACTCAGTGTGACTCAGGTGATCAGGAGAGGAGTGTGAATACTCCTATTTACAGTATCTGTGACACCTCTCTTTTACCGTGTTCTTCCCTGTGCAACTCAAATGTGCACAAACTTCTTTTCTGTTACCATGTCTTGTTTCCTTCCAGTCTCAGATATCTGTCATGCCGCCCCATCCTACTCTCTATTTTTATCTGTTAGGCTGTTTACTCTGGGGCCTCAGCCCAGAAACTGCCAATCTGTTATTGCTCACTGGGACCATCCCAATGGCCTCAATCAAGGATGACTTCATCACGCCGGCCCCATCTGAAGTAGAGTTGGAGTAAATAAAGACATTTTAATGGAAATGTAAGCATGAGGATTTTTTTCCTCCAAGAAACTTGTGGCAACACTTGATGCTCTGCAGACTGTGGTGGCCCCCAGCCCCACGCCTAGGCCTTTCCCACAAGTTCTTAGTGTCCCAGAAGGACCCAGAAGCAATGAGAAGGTTCTGGTAACCTATATCTCCTCCTGGCTTTTCAAGGTGGGGTTTCTCTGTGTAGGGCTGGCTGACCTAGAACTAGCTCTATAGATCAGGCTTGCCTTAAACTCAAGAGATCTGCCCGCCTTTGCCTCCCAGAGTACTGGGATTAAAGGCATTTGCCACTACCACCCAGCAACATGAGGATTAACAGAAGATGAAGCAGTCAGAAAAAGTAAGACACACCCAATAGCATGGGTGTGGGCTTCAAAGAAGTTACAAAAATAGATACTCAACTGGGTACAGGCTCCTCAAGGGGCATTCAACTCACTTCTTCCTATGTAGTCTTCTGTTTTAGGGACATCTGAGGGAATCTTTTGTACCCTTAGGATAGCATCTAGAATGCTAGTGGATGAAAACTTGCTTACAAACACATCTCAGCCATGTCTAAGGCTCCAGGCCACTGGTCTTCACTGTTTTGCCTTTTGAACACTGGACTAGCTCTATCCTGGGTTCTAAGTGAGGCGACTAGGGTAAAGGCTACAACCCCAAGGTCTCTATGATCTTCATAGCCTCTTGGTCTGAAAGGGACCCTCTCATTCTTACCATTCCATTCCTGCCAGAATATGCAGATAACCCATGACTAGGAAACCCAGCTTCTCTGTGCCTCTAACAGCTCCAAAAGTCATACTTCCTGCATGTGTGGCTCTCAAAATAAGCCCTAGTGAAGTGAAGGGAACACTAAACAAAGAAGAAAAGAAACAAAGAAACAGGGCTGGAGAGATGGCTCAGAGGTTAAGAGCACTGACTGTTCTCCCAGAGGTCCTGAGTTCAATTCCCAGCAACCACGTGGTGGCTCACAACCATCTATAATGAGATCTGATGCCCTCTTCTGTATACTGTATACATAATAAATAAATAAATATTAAAAAAAGTAAAGGAACTCAAGTTCAGTCAGAAAAAGGGCAGGAAAAACCATGGGATTTTTAAGTCAAGCTCTACTCTGATAGATGAACAATTCAGAAAGGTAGGCACATAGCCCAGTCATTATTTACTCAATTTTTAAAAAATATTTATTTATTTTATGTGAATTGTTGTTCTGTCTGCATGTATAACTATGTAAGGGTGTCAGATCTTGGAATTACAGACAGTTGTTAGCTGCCATGTGGATGCTGGGAATCGAACTCAAGTCTTCCAGAACAGTCAGTGCTCTTAACCGCTGAGCCATCTCTCCAGCCCCAATTTACTCAATTTTAATATTACCAACTCCCAACCCAGTGGCTCTTCTCCTGTCTAGCCATGCATGGGCTAGAACACAGGTGAATGATATAAACACCAGGAGCTACGTGTGCCTTGGGTCAGTTACAGAGGCCTGGAGACCTTATGCATAGAAAGGATGAAGTGCTGCTGCCTCTCCCACCTCCTCTTGCTGTACAGTTACTGGGAAACAAGCCTTGCAGGGGGCCTGGCAGGGTGGATTCCTGAGCCAACCTTGGCATTTCCCCAAAAAGCTAACCCTTGTCTCCCTGTACCTTTGGGGGGAGTCCAGTGATGGGTGCCATTTGACGCCTGCAACAGCAGAAACTGAATTGTACTGTTGTCCACCTTGGGAATAAGTTGTCTTCGGAAGATGATCAAGCCACATGCTCTCAAGGCCATGATCTATTTATGAAGTTAAAAAAGATATGAAACACTGGGAAGCTATATATAACAGGAAAATTCACATATGGGGCACGGCTGGAGGATAGCACAGACTGGCTAACAACAATCTCACAATCCACAAAGGGACAGCATGCCAAAGAATGAAGGTTAGTTGCCTCTAGAAGACTGACCTGTAGGCAAGCCTGTAGCATATTTTCTTGATTACTGGTTGATGTGGAAAGGCCCAGCACACTGAAGGTGGGGTCATTCCCTAGGTAGGTGATATAAGAAAGTAGACTAGGAGCTGGAGAGATGGCTCAGAGGTTAAGAGCACTGACTGTTCTCCCGGAGGACCTGAGTTCAATTCCCAGCAACCATGTGGTGGCTCACAACCATCTATGATGAGATCTGGTGTCCTCTTCTGTATACTGTATACATAATAATTAAATATGTTTAAAAAAAGAAAGCAGACTAGCTGGACAGTGGTGGTACACATCTTTAACCCTAACACTAAGAAGGGAAAGGCAAATGGATCTCTACGAGTTTCAGGCCAGCCTGGTCTACAGAGAGAGTTCCAGGACAGCCAGAGCTACATACAGAAACCCTGTCTTGAAAAACTAAACACATACACATACACACACATAGAAATAAAGAAAGCAGGCTAAACATCCAAACATCCAGGTATGGTAGTGCATGCCTTTAATCCCAGCACTCAGGAGGGAGGAGGTAGAGGCAGGTGGAATTTTCTAAGTTTAAGGCCAGCCTTGTCTACTGAGCTAGTTTGAAGATAGGGATGCACAGAGAAACCCTCTCAAAAGAAACAAACTAACAAGTCAGGCTGAGCAAGCCAGGGGAGAAAGTCACTAAGCAGTGTTGCTCCGTGCTCTCTGCTTTAGTTTCTGCCTTGAATTCCCTGCATGACGAACTATAAACTCTAAGCTGAAATCAACCCTTTCCTCCCCAAGTTGGCTGTAGTGTTTATCACAGCAATAGAAACCTAACTAATACAGGGGGCATCCAGGGTTAGGGCTGAAGCTTTGTGTGTAACTACTAGGATGCTGGTAACTACCCTAGTCAAGGGGCTTCTACCCCAAGTTCCAGAGCTTGTATGTATATGTTATGAGCCTACAGAGACTAAGCAACTCACTCATCAAAACAGAAAAGATGCTAGGAATGTGTTACAGTCAAACTCATAATCCCATTTCTCAGCCTATAGCCTGAGCCCTTACAGCACAGGTTCCAATAATGTGCTTCCTCATGACTCAGTGAAGTCCTTAGGTAGTCTGTCTGGTACACCAAGACACTTGTTCATTTTTCAGTCTCATCTCCATGTCTACCTTGTCATATATGCATTCAGTCCAAGTGAAAAGTAAAAAAGCACCAATGGGGGGCTGGAGAGATGACTCAGCAGTTAAGAGCACTGACTGTTCTTCCAGAGGACCTGAGTTCAATTCCCAGCATTCACATGGTGGCTCACAACCATCTATGATAACATCTGGTACCCTCTTCTGTATACTGTATACATAATAAATAAATCTTAAAAAAAAAAAAAAGCACACATGGTTAAAAGAAATCTCTCCTTCACTCCAGCAGGGGCCAAGTACCACAGTGGTTCACGGTATGAATCTGGGGCCGAGATTTGGACCATACCAGTTCTACTTAAAGGGGCTGCTGTGAGGACTTCGTGCTCATTGCTTAGTTTTCTCCCTTCCCTTTCTCCTTTACTTCTTGAGATCGGGGTCTCGGTAATGTAGCCCTGGCTGACCTCAAATTCACAGAGCTCCACCTGCGTCTGTCTCCAAAGTTCTTAAAGTGTGTGCCCAACTGTGATTTAATTTTATAGTTCTTTAGAAAGTGCCTGGCACATACTAAAATCTCATTAGATTTCTGTGGAATGACTTGTTGAAGGGGGCCGCTGACAGGGCTCACAGGGTAGTCGAGGGTGAAGCACTGGCTGCACAAGCCTGACAACCCCGGGGAAGAATGGACACCAGAAAAGCTGTTCTCCGACCTTTATGCATGTGCAGGGGCACGCAGGTGCACACAGAGCTAATAAAGTCACCAAGGGAAAATGTGACAGGCAACAAGCTGGGCTCCTCTGAGGGATTACATACAGTAGGCTTACTGAAGAAGGGGGAGTGTGGAGGGAGCACCCTGGGCAAAGGTCCTGATGTAGGATGGCATGCTTTTCCCTTGTTGGGACCGGCTGCCAAGCACAAACGAGGCTGAAACAGGAGCGTCACTGCAAGTCTGAGGCCAACCTGGGCTACGTAGCAACTTTATCTCAAATAAAAGAATTAAGCAAACAACAAAAAGCAGCACTCTTAGCTGTCACAGGCATAGGAGTCAGGTCCAAACACCTTCCGGAGTAATGCTCAGAACTGCTATCAAATGGATCTACCAAACACCTTCTTCTCCGGGTCCTTTTTTTCCTTCTTTCCCTTCCTCCACCCCCTTTTGTGGATGGAACAAAAAAGAAGACCTCATGCATGTTAGACAAGCGCTTTAGAACCAAGTTTCAAATAGACACCTAAATCATTCTAAACTAGTGGGTGGGACGAGCTGAAGGGTTAGAAATGCACTCAATGGGGGCTGGAGAGATGGCTCAGCGGTTAAGAGCACCGTCTGCTCTTCCAGAGGACCCGGGTTCAATTCCCAGCACCCACATGGCAGCTAACAACTGTCTGTAGTTCCAGTTCAAGGCAAACACCAAGGCAAATAAATAAATAAAGTTTAAAAAAAAAAAAAAAAAAAAAAAAGAAATGCACTCAATGTTTTAAGAAACAGTTTATGTAGCCTATTGTGGTAGTACACTTTTTTTAATTTCTTTTTTTAAAGATTTATATATTATGTATACAGAATACAGAAGAAGGTACTAGATGTCATCATAGATGGTTGTGAACCACCATGTGGATGCTGGGAATTGAACTCAGGTCCTCTGGGAGAACAGTCAGTGCTCTTAACCTCTGAGCCACCTCTCCAGCCCCTCACTTTTTTTTGTGCAAGGGGGGATTTCTCTATGTAACAACTCTGGCTGTCCTGGAACCCCTTTGTAGACAGGCTGGCCTTGAACTCACAGAGATCCTTCTGCCTCTGCCTCCAAGTGCTGGGATTAAAGGCATGCACCACCACTGCCTGGCATATCATTTTTTTTTAAAGCAGAAAAAATATCCATTGGTCTCAGAATGGTTAGTTATATTTCAATATATATGACTCTCTCTCTCTCTCTCTCTCTCTCACACACACACACACACACACACACACACACACCATTAAAAATGAGGTAGAACCAAATGTTCTGGCTGTAACAAAATATATTTAGGTATATTCATTAAAAAAGTATGGTACAGAATATGTATAATGAGATCTTTTTTGAGTTAAAAAATTCATATGTAAAGTAGTAGTACATAGGCTTTTACAAAACAACATGTTCTATTTTCCTGGACTCCTTATTTATGCTAAGAACATTCCCATTCTAGAAGCTGCAAGAAAACACCTTGTCACTGCAGAACTACGGAACAAGTATTTAAATCATTGGCTTAGAGCTCATGTAGAAATAGGTAACTGATTTGATGTCCTTCCTACAAAGATGATTAGAAAGTAATAAATTTAGGGTACTTTCCTTCTGCCTCTCAAAGAACCCCATTTAATGAATGTCGGAGTCCTACATAAGCTTAGAACTCTAAGACTATAAAGAACATTCCCTTCCTAAGACAGGGGTCACCAGCATGTTTCTCTTTACCATTACCACCACAAATAGAGCATGGAAAAGACGCCTTTATGAGGACAAGAATGACAGGCCTTAGGTGGCCCTGGAGATCCATAGAAGAGTATTATCCTTTGGAGGGGAATGGGAGTGGGGAGAAAGTCTTAGGGTAGTAGAAAGGTGCATTCTAGTAAGAGATCACACTGAGAAGCAGTCTGGCCTGCAATTTGGTCAGACAATGTTGTATGCAGAAAGGGGGAGCTCCCCATTGCCCTTTCAGCCGCCTGGCTTAGGTCAGGTATGTACTAGAACCCTATCTCTAACTCATATAAACAACTCTTCCTACTTACCCTTTGACAATTATTTATTTATATTACTGTGCAGGGCATAGGTATGACATGGCACATGTGGAATTCTCTTCTATTTTTATACGTTCCAGTAACTGAACCCATCGTCCAGCTTTACAGCAAGCATTTTACCTGGTAAGCCATGGTCCCTACTTCTAACTTTGTTTTGTTTCAAGATAGGGTTTCTCTGTGTAACAGTTCTGGCTGTTCTGGAACTCTATCTATAGGCCAGGCTGGCCTCAAACTCACAGAGATGCACCTGCTTCCTGGGTGCTGGGACTAAAGACAGGCACCACCACATCTGTCTAGGTTTCTATTTATTTATTTTTTAATTTTATGTACTTTGATGTTTGGCTTGCATATATATCTGTGTCAAATTGTCAGGTCTCCTGGAACTGGAGTTACAGATACCATGTGGGTGCCAGGAATAAACACAGGTCCTCTGGAAGGACAGTCAGTGCTCTTAACTGCTAAGCCATCTCTCCAGCCCTACTTTTAATTTCTGAAGTAGCTCAACTATCACCTTTTTTATAAAGTCTCCTGGCTTGTAATAACTCTATAAATCTCTGCTATAAGACTCAATCAGAGAGGACTCTGACTCTTAGAAACTCAAGGATTTATTCTAAGAAGAGTTTGTGAGTTTCTGGGAAATAAGTATTCTAAGCAGCATGCTGCCTTCCGAGCTCTTGGTGTTTCATGATGGGATAGTAATATATAGTTCATGCTTGGTCTTGAGCTCATTCTGCAGTTCAAGCTAGCCTCAATTCTGAGATTCTGCTACCTCAGCACAAACTATGTCTAGCTCAGGATTATATTTTGTGTATTTTGGAAGCTAGCAGAGAAATCCATGCAAGTCAGTCACCTCTACACCTGCTGTTGGGCCTAAAGACGAATGATATTAGCATAGCAGTCTGGGGGCGGGGTTAGATGTGAGGCCATCTGAGACCCATGAGGATAATGGATCATGAAGATAACTACAGCCCCTTGCTTTCACTGTTTTGGGCCTGGTGTCACAGATAGACAAACAGTAGGTAAAACCAAAACCCTCCAGAGAGGAATGTCATCTGACCTAGGGTGCTGTCCCTTATTAGCAAGGTAAGCCAACAGATTAGGATTAAAGTACTGTGACCATGCCAGCTCTGTGCTCTACAACATACTCTGGTTATTCTTTCACTCCAGCTTTCCAGATCTTATGCAAAGGTTTGTGGTGACCAGAACCATTAAGAAGGGAATTCTATGGCTGGAGATTTGGCTCAGTGGTTAAGCAACTGCTTTTACTTAGCCATTTTGGAAAGGATGCAGGTTCAATTCCCAGCATCCACATGGAGGGTCCCCACCTCTTTGGGCACCAAGAATGCATGTGGTACACAGACATACATACAGGCAAAACACTCATACACACAAAATAATAAAATAAAAAATTTTAAAAAGAGAATTCTGGGAAATATAGTATAATAAAGTGACCAGTACAAAGCTGCTTTAAGTATGCATCTCTTGTGAGGTAAGTCTCTGCTGGTACCTCTGGCAAGAAAAACCAGGCTCATAGTCTGTTTCCTTGGGACCCAGCTCAGCAGCACAACAGATGTTCATTGACTCAACAGAACTCTTTCCCCACCTCCCACTGAAACAAATGTTTAAGTATGTTCTGAGGCCCTGGGAAACAGCCCAGTGTTTTCTTGAAGAGTTCCATTTGCATAAAAGTCAATGGAGCTATTGTTGTTTTTCTGTTTTTTTGGAGAAGAGGAAGCTATCTAGGGGCTTGAAAGTATTCAGCTTTCATACAATCTCCAAGTGGATTCAAACCTCAGGGGGTTAAAGAACACAGCATCCAATATGCAAATATGCCTGCAGCCAGGATTGTGGAGGTGGGGACTCCAGGCTGACAGCAGGCAATTCACACTTCAGAAAAGTGGCAGAGTGCCTGAGGTGGTTAGGAAAAAAAAAAAAACAACCCACAAACCTTCAATGTCATCAGAAGGTTCCAGAAGCTCAGCAGAAATGCTCTTGGCTTTCTCCACTGACAGAATTTCCTCACAACCTAGGGAGATCCAGGACCAAGGTGTGTGTGTGGGGGGGGGGGTTTAACAGATAAATGACTATGTTGCCACAGTCCAACATATTCACCAAATTAATCAAGAATGTTACTGCAAACAGTTAAATGAAAAAGCTCTCACAAACACATATTTTGACTTCCTTATTTATTTATTTTTGTGGAGCCAGAGTGTGAACTCAAACTTCACACATGTGAGGTAAGTGCTCTCCAACTGAGCTATACATAACAGATTCACTAAATCTGACTCACATTTCTGATGGTCTAAATCCCTTAAAGCATAGTATTTCAAACCACCATGCTGTTGAGTAGCAATACTGCATCACCTACACTGTGGAAAGGTTTTGACTACTAAAGTTTCTTTTTTTTTTTTTTTTTGTTTTCTTTTTCTTTTTTTTTATTTTTTTCTTCTTTATTTTGTATTTAACAAAAAAACAGTAACATGACTTTAAAATGAGGAAAAGTTAACAATAACTATGAACAGGATAAGAATCATAAGCATGGCTTAGTCAAGGGTGGTAACTACTAAAGTTTCTAATGCTATAAGGCAACCCTGTAAGGCCAGGCATGGTGACACATGCTTATAATCCTAGCATTCAGGAGATTGAAGGAGGTGAATCTTGAGTCAAAGATTTTATCTGAAAAAAAAACAAAAACAAAAAAAAAAACAAACAAACAAACAAAAAAAAAACAAGCAAGCTCAAAAGACAATCCTTTTTCTTTCCTCCTCCTCCTTTTTGACAGCATTTCTCTGAGTAGCCTAGCTGTCCGGGAATTCACTTTGCAGATCAGGATGGCCTTGAACTCAGAGATCCACCCTCTGCCTTCTAAGTGCAGAGGTTAAAGGTATGTGTTACCACCAACCAACAAAGGATGACCCTTTAAGATGGTCTCACTGTTTAGCTCAGAACAAGACATGAACACCAGGCTGGTCTTGAACTCAGAAATCCACCTCTCTGCCTTCTGAATGAATACAAAGACCTACACTAATGTGCCTTTCTCGAAGCTAAAATCTTAAGAAAGGTTAAGCCAGGCTTAGTGACTCGGACCTTGCACCTGTAACTTCTGTACTTGGAAGGCAAAGAGGCAGCAGGGTTAGGATATCAAGGCCAGCTTTTACCACATTCTTGTCCAGTGACATAGATGGCTGTTAATATGGATTTGAATCCAGAGAAATCTTACTCCAAAGCCTGTAAATTTTTTTTAAACCTTTAACAGCTCTGCTTATCATGAAATAGGCTCCAAGAGTATTCACAAGAGATTAATAAAATTACCACCAGTTTTAAAACCCCTTAGTCTTTAATCTATACTCATCTGGAGAGTATAGATTATAAGAGTAATCTAGACTCATCTGTTTAGGATGTCTGGCTGGAAGCTTTTCCACCAAATAGGTTTTAGGTGGGAGGTTGGAAGTAGCTAAAGTGACTGGGTGGGAAAGTGTATCTGGAGCAAGTGCCTACTTGACAAGGGTGTCCATGTCTCCCCTGCTGTTTTCGAAGAGATAGAAACCTAAAGCCACATGTTTTGCCTGAAGCTGGTGCCTACAAAATGTAGAGAGGCCATGGAGGAGGAAGATCAACTCTGCTCACAAGCGGCTCCCCGGCTGCCCTTTCTCCCCCCTCCACAAACACGAGGTGGGGGAGACACGCTCCCCAACTTCTTTCTTTGCTTTTGGAGGAAGGATGAGGCATCTGTCCAGATAAAGTTTTCTTATAATAATAATAAAAGGAAGAAAGAAAAACGAGGGGAAAAAGAATCTTAATTACATGAAAAATTAGAAAAAAAAATGCTCCCTCAACTAACCTTTCTCTGGGCCTCTGCTTCCTCTCTGGTAGATCAAGCTGCTGAATCATTTTGCAATCTATTTGGCTGAGGGAGAACAAGAGAAGTTTACCTTTTACAACATAGGCTTTTAGGATCAGGGCAAAGTCAGACAAGGTTGGAACAAAAATATTTCTTAGAGAAATTTTGTTTTGTGGCCTTTTAGTGCCACCTGCTGTTCAGCTGTGGGAAGCACACTTAAGGATTCTTCTCCTGCAGCCTCCAGAGAAAACCCCTTTATTCATCTATTGTCTGCTGAGTATGTTCTGTATGGCAGGACTAGAGAGTAAAGGCAGGACTCAACACTGCAAATGTCTCACATCCTAGCGGTTCACAGCCCAGTAAAGGCAAAAGGTATTCAAACAGATGTTACGAAGTTTTCATACATCATAAGGATGTATATAGGACAGACAGGCTGGGCAGTGGTGGCACACACCCTTGATCCCAGCACTTTGGAGGAAGAGGCAGGCAGATGTGAGTTCAAGGCCAGCCAGGGCTATACTCAGAAAACCTTGTCTGGGGGAAAAAGAAAGACATGAAAGAGGATCTTTAGGTCAAGGGAGTACCCCATAAGGATGTGCATGTGTGCATGCACATGTGTTTTCCACCTGGGTGTTAGAGTCAAACTTAGATCCTGAGACACTTACAGCATATACTTTATGTCTAGCCATCTCTAGAGCACCATTGTAAAGACCTCACATACAAAATGGCAATCCGGTGGTAAGCAGTTTGATTTATATTGTTTTTTTAAATTTTATTTTTATTTTAGACAGGGTCTCCTTATATAGCCCTTGCTGATCCAGAACTCTCTATATAATCAAGTGAGCTTCAAACTCAGTGATCCATCTGCCTTTGCCAGCATGCCTGGCTTAATTTATATCCTGTAGACAATAAGAACTGCTGGTTTTAAGGAAAGTGTATTTTGGTCTGATTGACATTTTACAAAAGCATTTTGGCAGTAAGCAAGGTGGAGAACAAATTGGAAGAAAAAAAAGAGACCTGTTGTTACAAGCTTATTTCAACAGCTTGTAAATGACAGGAAATCAGATTAAGAAAGAGCCTATGAGAAAGAAGAAGGGGTGAGATAAAGTAACATGGACAAAAATGATATTTCCTTGTCTAACTAAGAGATTTCATAAGTTCTAGGGAACCAGAAGATGTGTTTGGTCTGAGTAACTAGAAGGAAGAGAAAGTGGTACCTATTTCCTTTTGAATCAAGTTAAATTTAAAGTGCTATAGACTGTCTGCAAGATAAATGAAAACTGATTCAGTAATATCTCACTCCATTCTTCATTTCCTAAATTAGACATGTTTTATTAGAAAAAGAATTATTTCCATCATATTTTGAAAACCCAAGAATTGACTAGTTCTATGCCAATTTGACACAGGCTAGACTCACTCAGTTAAGAAAATGCTTCCATGAGATGTAGGCCAATTGTAGGGCATTTTTAAACTAGTTATTGATATTGAAGTGCAAAGCCCATCATGGGTGGGGTTAGCCCCTGCACTGGTGGTCTTGGATTCTAAGAGAACAGGCTGAGCAGGACACAAGGAACAAGCCACTAGGCAGCACTCCTTAATGGCCTTTGCATCTCCTGTCTCCAGGTTCCTGCCCTCTTTGATTGCCTGTCTTAACTTCCTCCATTGACGAACAATGCTGTGAAAAAGTAAGCCAAATAAACCTTTTATTGTTCTTCAGCCAGGCAGTGGTAGCTCAGACCTTTAATCCCAGCATTTGGCAGGCAGAGGCAGGTGGATCTCTGTGGGTTCGAGGCCGCCTGGTCTACAGAGAGAGTAAGGCTAGTGCATCTCTCCAGCCCCCCTGGATTGACAATTCTTGAGCTAAAATGAACACTCGAGTAAAGTACACATGATGGGGCTGGCGTATTTGTTCTTCATATGATGGTGGCGCCTTTTTAACTGAGAAGTTATTCCCTGCCAAGCATTGGACCACTCTATCTTCATTTTTACTTGGTCATCTTTGCAAACTGGGGAGGCGTTACTACCATTTTTCAGAAAAGGAAGAGACTATGGTTCAGAAATACTTTGGGTAGTTTTATTAAAATGCAGGCATGCCAAACTTCCAATGTCATTAATCTTTTTTTTTTAAAAAAAAGATTTATTTATTTATTATGTATACAGTATACAGAAGAGGGTACCAGATGTCATCATAGATGGTTGTGAGCCACCATGTGGGTGCTGGGAATTGAACTCAGGACCTCTGAAAGAACAGTCAGTGCTCTTAACCTCTGAGCCATCTCTCCAGCCCCCAACATCATTAATCTTAATCTCCATTGAATATTAAACATTTTGTGTTTGACAATTTGATTGTTCTCAATTTAAGCTGTTTTTCCCCCTTAAGATGGGAGTCTTGTGATTTTATTATAACTGTCTCAGCATTCATTCAATGAATAGTGCGAACAGAAAATAAAACATCTTTAGGGGCTTGAAAGAGGGGCTTAAGAAAGAGTACCTACTACTCTTCCAAAGGACTGGGGTTCGGTTCCCAGAACCTACACAACGTGACTCACAACTGTGTTTAACTCCAGCTCCTGGGATGCAAGACACCTTCTGGCTTTCGAGGGACCTGCATGCACTTAGTGCACATAAATTCAGGCAAGCACACACACATACATAAAAGTGGTTTTAAAAATATATATTTATATACATATATATGTATGTATGTATGATCTCTTGGAAGGAATGCAGGCAGGATTTAATTGCAAACAACAAAGCAATAAGGAGAATGTATGATGACTGGCTCGCTAAATCCCAAACCCAGACCTTCCCGTGTCTGGGATTCTTCCGACCCACACCATCACCACTTCAGAAGGTGGGGAGGACCACAGAACCACTGAACCTTTTCTGCTCCTATTCAAGGAGATAAACCACGGGGCCTAGCCTACACACGTCTCACTGCCAGCTTTGACTGCGCAGCATCAGGTCGGTAGCACATTACAGTACCCACGCAAACGCGATCGCCCCAGCCCACTGCACTCACCCCAGCGCCCAGGCAGGAGGCCGTCCTTGAAAGGAGACGTAGCGCCAGCCAATCAGAAGAGCCCGACTGGACTCCAGTGGAGCAACACAATTGGGCATAAAGCGCTTCGACCCGCCTCTGAGGCTCGGTTTTCTGACTGAAAAGTCTCGCGAGATCTTTTTTAGGCGGAACCATTGGTGGAAAGATGATGATGACCCCCGTGTCTTCGGATCCCTGATTGGTGTTTTAGAGGAGAAGGCGGCAAACGAAGGCAGGCTCCTTGGATGGCCATTGGTCGGTGCTGCAGGACGGAGGCCTGCGGGCATCAGCGCGCGAGTTCCAACTGGCGCTTGGCGGCGTTGCTATGGGGACGTGGCCTGGCCGACGCCAGTGGCGGCTTGACAGGACGCTCTGGAGCCCGGCCTAAAGGCTTTCTCCAGGAGGCATTTTTTTTTCTCGTGTCCTCTGAGAAAATTGACTGAGGAGGAGCCCGGAAGCCCCCGAGGTGAGAGGGGGCCTGCGTGGGAGAGGGTGCGCCTGTCCGCAGAGCGGCGCGTGCGGAGACGCGTTTGCTGGGCAGCTAGACCTGGGCTTCTTCCAAGGTTCACATACCACGTTTTATCTCCCTGTCTATGATTTCTTCAGCAATTGAATCGAAAACCGCTGGTGGGGGCGCGGGGGGCTTTTCTGAATCGCCAAAGTCCTCTTGCCTTTGAAACACTCTTCCGCGGGCTTCTACTCGACTTTGGATTGTTTTGTGTACTTCCGGAGACCTCGTTCTTTTTCGCATGTAATTGTGAACTCTGAGATAAGACAAGCGTTTTCACAACACATAGTAGATTTTTAGGAACTATTCAGTGAATTTAACTCACTACAGATAAATTCTGTTTTCTTTCGTGCCTTGTTCCGTTCAAAGATGTTTTTAAAAAATTCAGCACTAGGATTTTCTGTTGTGAAAAGTAAAATTGTGATTTGGTTGCTACAGTTACCCAGTCTGATCGACCAATGTCTTTTATCAGGCTCCTAAATATATTTCCTTAAAACATACCATTCTATTGTTATATACCAGAGAATTTTCTCTTTTTGAGAATACATTTTGGAAAATGTAATTAACTGTTTGAATTTGAATTTTTTACTTACATTTTATGTGTGTGTGTGTGTGTGTGTGTGTGTGTGCGCGCGCACGCGCACGCGCCACAGCATGCAAGTGAAAACCAGAAAACAGTTTGAAGAGTTGGTTCTCGTTTTTCCATTTTGTTGAGGCTGTATCTGTCTTGTTTTGATGCTGCATTTCGTTCTCCAGGCTAGATTTCCTCCCATTCATGCCTCCCATTTCTCCATAGGAGTGCTGGCCTTACAGATGTTACTACAACATTTGATCTTTTATGTGAGTTCTGAGCATTGAACTCAGGTCATTAGGCTTATAGATTATGTACAATTACCTACCAAACCATTACCTTGTCCCTGATTTGAAGTTTTTTTATTTTATGGGTATGAATGTTTTGCCTGTATTATGTGTACCTAGTGTGTGTCTGGTGAGAAGAAAGCCTGAAGAGGGTGTTGGATCCCCTAGAACTGTAGTTACAGACAGTGGTGAGCTGCCGTGTCACATAACATAGTGTGGCCAAGACCTAGTCCTGCAGTGCCAGGGATGGAGCCTGGGGCCCTGAACATGCTTGGCAAGTGCTTTGCTACTGAGTTACATCCCAAATAAGAAACAGTTTTAGTAGCAGCAGCAGCAGCAGCAGTAATATTAGTTAGTAGTAACAGCTGTAGCAGTGGTGGTAACACTAATAGCAGTAGTAGTTGTAGGCTCAGGGTTAAAGGAGAGGAAGGACTCTGTATGTTTTCTAATTCAGGTCTGAGTGGTACCATCACCTACTTGCCCAACCCCAAAGAACAGTTCATCAGAGGAACAGACTATTGGATTATTTGTTTGTTAGCTTGGGAGTAACCCTGGCTACACAGTTCTGGAAATCACTCCGAAGACTCAGATCTGCCTGCCTCTGCCTCCCTACTGCTGGGACTAAATGGGTCTGCTTTTTTTAAATAAGAAAGTAACAAGATTTTTTGCTTTTTGTTTTGTTTTTGTGAGGAAGTGATAATATCTGTTATTGTTATGTATTTTTTAAACAATATTTATTTTATTTTATGTGAATTGGTGTTTTGTCTGCATGTATAACTGTGTGAGGGTGTCAGATCTTGGAATTACAGACAGTTGTTAGCTGCCATGTGAATGCTGGGAATCGAACTCAGGTCCTCCGGAAGAACAGTCAGTGCTCTTAACCTCTGAGCCATCTCTCCAGCCCCCTGTTATGTGATTAATATATTGATTCATGAAAACATTTTGATTGTGATGAATCGAAGCTCAGTTGTTAGAGTGCATGAAACCCTAGCATAAAACTAGCAGTCATGATTCCAAATGCTAAGCACTTGAGAAGTGTAAGTAGACAGATCCAGAGGTCAGGGCTATCCTAGGCTCAAGGAATTTAAGGTCAGCCTGGGCTACATGAGACCCCAATTAAGAAAACAACAAAACAAAACGATGCAGTTGTCCATTTTACTATGAAGTGAACTTACTTAGTATTTGGAAGCATTGCATAATACTGGTATTTAACTAGTATCTGGATTAGTACATTATATCCAGGGCACAATTTCGAGCTGAAATTTTACTGGCAATGAAGTATCTATTGTAGTCTGTTTTTACTTAGTCATCTTTTTTTTTTTTTTTTTTTTTGTCATATGATTGGTTCTAGCCAGGAGCATGACTTTAATCCCAGTACTTGGGAAACAGAGGCAAGGGAATCTCTTGAATTCCAGGCCAGCCTGGTCTATAGAATTCTAGGATAGCCAGGACTACATAGAGAAACCCTGTCTTTAAAAAATCAACCAACCAAACAAAAACTACTGGTATATATTAGTGTAGCCAATATATAGATATCCATCCATACACTCTTTCAGAAAATTCATATAGTTAATTTTGAATAAATAAAATTATTCCTCACTTTATCCATTTGTAAAAAATGGAAGATTAATTGCACAACACCATTACCTGTTAGTAATTTAGATCACAGTAAATGAAGTTATTTATGTTTTTTAACTTTAAAAACCAATTTTTTTTTTTAGCTGCTTTATTTATTTATTTATTTGCCTGGAACTGGAACTACAGACAGTTGTTAGCTGCCATGTGGGTGCTGGGAATCGAACCCGGGTCCTCTGGAAGAGTAGACGGTGCTCTTAACTGCTGAGCCATCTCTCCAGCCCCCCCAAATTGGTTTTATTTATTTATTTATTTATTTATTTATTTATTTATTTATTTGCCTTGGTGTTTGCCTGGAACTGGAACTACAGACAGCTGACAGCTGCCATGTGGGTGCTGGGAATCGAACCCGGGTCCTCTGGAAGAGCAGACGGTGCTCTTAACCACTGAGCCATCTCTCCAGCCCCCAAATTGGTTTTTTAAGACAAGGTTTTTCTGTGTAGCCTTGGCTGTCCTGGAACTCACTCTGTAGACCAGAATGGCCTTGAACTCAGAGATTCTCCTGCCTTTGTCTCCTGAATATTGGAACTAAAGATGTATATATGCCACCTCTACCCAGTCAGCTTGGAAATGTATAGACTGATTGCAGCCATTATTTTTCCAGGTACTCACATGAGATATGGTTTGTTGCTATGGTTTTATATCAGCAAACTGGCAAAAGTGACAACTCCCTAAGATTAGACCAAAATTTAAAAAATAGAGCACTGAATTTAAACCCAGTATTGGTTACTACCTGTCCCGGGAGTGCATTCAGAATTAAACTACTGTATTTAGAGGCTGGTATGCCTGCAATGACTTAAGGTGACCGGGTTGAGCAATTGTGTTATGTTTATTTTTAGGTGATTACCACCAAACTTAAAAATTTAATAAGCCTGTTAAGGGGTGGGGATGGTCTTGAAGCAAATCACAGAGTATTTATAATTAACCAGTTATAAATGAGCTTTTTTTTTTTAGTTACAAGTAGAAATAATCTCCAAGTTGGTTTTTTTTTTTTGTTTGTTTGTTTTTTTTTTAAGTAATATGGGTAACTCACAGATTAGTGTACAGAAATGCACAGCTGGCCGGCCCTAGGAATTCCACTGAGTACCATCTGTTCTAGTCCCTCTGCAGCTGTCCTTGAATCTGCTGTCTCCTGTCCTTTGTCTTCTGGACGGTTCAGTCATCTACAGACAGGATAGTCCCTGGAGTTTGAAGTAACTGGTTTTCTTGAGAGAGAATCATGCACTCTATTATTTAACTTTTATTTTTCTTCTTGCAACATGGAATTTCTGTGTGTTTTAGAGATCTAATACCTAAACTGAGGTACAGAAACATTCTTATGAAAAGTGATTGAGAATGTTGAGTTTATATTGTATCTGTTTTTAACTTGTGTGTGTGTGTATTTGTGTGTGTGATATGTGTTGATACATACAAGCAGGCAACATTAGAGTCTAATATTTACATTTTTAAAAATTTTTGATACTCAGGCTGGAGAGATGGCTCAGTGGTTAAGAGCACTGACTGTTCTTCCGGAGTACCTGGGTTCGATTCCCAGCATCCACATGGCAGCTGACATCTGTCTTTAATTCCAAGATCTGACACCCTTACACATGCAGGCAAAACACCAATTCACATAAAATAATTAAAAAATAAATATTAAAAAAAAAGAGCACTGACTGTTCTTCCAGAGGTCCTGAGTTCAATTCCTAGCAACCACATGGTGGTTCATAACCATCTATGATAACATCTGGTACCCTCTTCTGTATACTGTATACATAATAAATAAATAAATCTTAAAAAAAAATTTTGATACTCACCCCAGGGTTTCTCATACTTACTAACTTGTCCCCACTTAAAATCAGATAAACCTGAAAAAAACTCTTAGCTGAAATCTATTCTGTGTGTCTGAAATCTATTCTGAGACAGCTTTGAACAGATGACTTTTTCTGAGTCATTAAGTATATATGCATTTGTTTCAGACTTGTTTTTTGTTTTGTTTTGGCTTTTCTTTTTAGATTGCCAGAAGTATTGGTATAAATGCTCAGAAATTTCTTTTTTCTTTTTTTTTTTTTTTTTTTTTTTTTTTTTTTTTTTTTTTTTTTTGACTAGCAGCTATCATTAGGAACAAGTATGAAAAACAATATAGTCATTTCAACTTGTTTCTGCAGTCCTACGAAAGAAAAAATAAAATTTCCACAATACAGAAAATCTCTATTTAGTCTCCATATTATATAATTGTAAAATAATGACTGGATAGACCTGGTTGCACATATGTAAGCACAGCACTCGGGAGCATAAGAAGCATTAAATATTAGTCTTGTTAAATACTGTAGAATTTTTTTTTACAACAAATTCAAATCTTTTGATATTCCCTACCTTTTAAAACTGTATACAAATGTTTTAAATCCCCTACCAGGACCACCACCAGCAGCAGCAGCTTAGCCTTTGTTTACACAAAGGCCCCATTACAGTCTTGGAATTTGAATGATTTAAGTAGCCTTCTCCATCCCTTTTTCCTTCATTTCCTTTATCCTTTTTTTTTTTTATTTTAATTTTATTTAAGCCAACCAATTGAGAAAGACTGTGACGTCAGGCCCCAGACAACTAGGAAAAGACACAGTCACTACCTATGTTAGAATAAAAATCAGGTGCATGCCAGGCAATGGTGGTACACACTTTTAATCCCAGCACTGGGGAGGCAGAAGCAGGCTGGTCTCCAGAGAAAGTTCCAGAACAGCCAAGGTTACACAGAGAAACCCTATCTCAGGGAAAAACAAACAAACAAAACAGGTGCACTTTCTGCCCTCTGTGTGCACGCTTTTTTACAAGCAGTGTACTCTCTTGATCCAGAGTAAAATTTTTTGTCCAGACACTTTAATTGTGGTGGCCTGTATTTGCAACCCCAAACTTATTTCTAATAGGAGGTAGGTTTTCTAGTTTGAAGCCAATCTGGGCTTGGGTTTTGTTTTTGTTTTTGTTTTGTTTTGTTTTTATAGGGATTTACTTCTTTATTTGGTATTGAATCTTTGCTTTGGGTTATATGTTTTTAACAGGGTTGATTTTTCTAGGAAGTCTATGAAAAGTCTTTTCAGTTTTTAGTGTTCTCTTCAATTTCTTTCATTAATGTTTTAATAGTTTTCATTGTGGAGATCTTCCTTCCTTCTTTCTTTCTTTTTTATTTTGTTTTTTGTTTTTTAAGGCAGATCTCTCTGTGTAGTCCTGGCTTTCCTGGTACTTGATATGTAGACCAGAGACTAGGCACTGATCTGGAACTGGAACTCACAGAGATTCTGCTTTTGCCCCTACAATGCTGGAGTTAAAATAGTGTGGCACCATGCCCAGCAAGATCTTTGATTTCTTTAGTTTAATTCTAGATATTTTCTTCTCTCTCCCTTTATTTTTATTTTTATTTTTTTGTAGCTACAGTAAATGTAATTGCTTTCTTGATTTTTTTTTAATGGATAATTTGCTGTTGGCATACTAAAACTATTTCTGTTTGTTACCTCACAGCAGGGAGCTAGCATTCTCCAGGCTTGCCACAAAGGAGAGCTCCACACATCTTTGCTATTGAATACCAGGACAGCCAGTAGGTAAAAAAGTCTGCCCATCACCCTCCCTTACCCTGGATTCACTAATTTGCAGTTCGTTTTTCTGCTAGTGACAGCTGTGAGCTACTCCATGCACTAGGGGTCAGCTAAGGGGGAAGTGACTGGGCCGTCAGAGGTAGTGGAAAGAACAAGAGTCAGACATAAGAAGACTTAAATTCAATCTTGGAAATCATTTCTTACTCTGGTTCATTATAGATCTCTCTCCTTTGCAATAGAAGGAAGGAGTAATGAGAGCATTGCAGATAAATCTTAAAATAATTATGGTAAATGAAAGACACTAGATATAAAAGAATATAATTATAATATGACTTAGGTAAAATTTAGGAAATATATGTAATGCATAAACCCAGGAAGTTGGTCAGTGTCGTCTTCACCAGGAACAGAGGACAGGAAGGCATGCAAACAAGCATTTGGAGTCTTTTGAGGTAGTTGGGTCTGTATCATAATTATGGTTCCACGGATGAGTAAAACTGTCATATAGCTTATGGCATTATATTCTATCACACATAGAAGCAAGAAGAGGGATTCTGAGTTAGTTTCATGGCACAATAAGAAAGAACATAAAAATAGATTATTTGGGGGCTGGAGAGATGGCTCAGAGGTTAAGAGCACTGACTGCTCTTCCAGAGGTCCTGAGTTCAATTCTCAGCACCCACATGGTGACTCACAACCATCTATCGTGAGATCTGGTGCCCTCTTCTGTCATGCAGGCATATAAGCAGGAAGAACACTTGTATACATAATAAATAAATCTTTAAAAGAAAAATAGATTGTTTGGATTTTTACTCAGAGATCTGCCTGCCTCTGCCTTCTGAGTGTTGGGATTTAAAGGTGTGTGTCACCACCACCTGGTCTCATCCTGTAGTCTCTTAATAGTTTAAACTCCTTCATAAAATTTCTAGAAGTCGGGGGTTGGAGAGATGGCTCAGCGGTTAAGAGCACCATCGGCTCTTCCAGAGGACTAGGGTTCGATTCCCAGCACCCACATGGCAGCTAACAACTGTCTGTAGTTCCAGTTCCAGGCAAACACCAAGGCAAATAAATAAAAGTGTGTAAAAAAAAATTTTCTAGAAGTCACAGGTATATTTTTAGAGGTAACATTGAGGGGCTAGAGAGGTTGACAGAAAGTTGTCCGTCCATGCCAATTTCTCTGTGTAACTGCTCTGGCTGTCCTGTAACTCCCTTTGTAGACCAGGCTGACCTTGAACTCCCAAATGCTGGAATTAAAGGAGTACACCAACACCTCCTGCTCTTTTTAACATTTTTATGAGTATGTTTAAGTGCTTGCATATATATATGTCTTTGTACCACTTATTGTTTGGTGCTGTTGGAGGCCAGAATATGGTATTAAATCTCCTACAACTGCAGTTACTGTCCATTGTGAGCCACCATGTTTATGCCTAGGAACTGAATCAGCTTCTCAGAAAGAGCAGAAGTGCACTGAACTGCTGAGCCATCTCTAGTCCCCAGAAAGGTTTTCTAAGGAGATTCCTTAAAGAAGGAGAGAATCAGAAAATCGGCTATTTGCAACTCCCAATGAAATAAATGAGGTATTGATCACCAGTGAACAAAACTACCTAATTAATTTAAAGAGAAAATGTCTCAGCAAGGGGATCAGGCTGCAGTCCTCACAGACATTTGTGTATATTCTGATTTGATGTGCATAAAACTTGTGCTAAATAACACCACAGAACATTTTGCCAAAAATGTAGATGCTGCTTCTAATGTGGGGTTGCCAGATTTAGACCAAATAAAACTCAATTTGAATTTCAAATAAGCAGTGAATGATTTCTTTAGTATTATGCTCCATGCTTGGAACATACTTTTTTTTTCTTTCTATAAGAAGTTAGAGGAACAGGAAGAAAAGGAGATGAAGTTTGTGTTGAGGGAGGGGACATGAGACTGCTTTACAGGAAAAAATTCAGCACTAACAGTCAAGCTTGTGGAACTTGTTTAGATTCTGATTTGAAATAAATAAATATATATATATATAAGATATTTTAAAGTCAGCAAGATACCTTATTTTTGCTATAAAATAAGTAGCAGCATAAGTGTGGCTACTTGACTTTAGGTTGGAGCCTATGGTAGATGGAGAGAACTGACTCCCGTATTGTCCTCTGACCTCCACCTGTATGCCATGACTTGTGACAGCAAACTCACACAAACTCACTGATATTAAATACAAAATTTAAAAGATATTTTAAAATACATATCCAAAAAATATTTGAGCTGGTTGCATACATTTAATCTCAGCACTGTGGAGACAGAGGTAGAAGTATCTCTTGTGTTTGAGGCCAGTCTGGTCTATATACATAGTGAGTTTCAGGGCAGCCAGAGCTATGTAGAGAGACCCTGACTTGAAACAAACAAAAATACTGATAAAAATGTTTATGATAATTGGAAATAAAGCTATGAACTGAGTATAGGGCAACAGAATCATTTTAAATTTTATAACTATAATAAACCATATAAAATGATGGCATTATATAAACATTTCCACTTAAAATGAATTTACAGATAAAATGTTATACCTGCAATTTACTTTTTTTTTTTTTTAAAAAAAACTTTATTTATTTGCCTTGGTGTTTGCCTGGAACTGGAACTACAGACAGTTGTTAGCTGCCATGTGGGTGCTGAGAATCGAACCCGGGTCCTTTGGAAGAGCAGACGGTGCTCTTAACCGCTGAGCCATCTCTCCAGCCCCCTGCAATTTACTTTAAAATATTTTAGGAAAGAAAAAAAATGGATCAAGGAAGCAAGTGTGATAGATTTGGACAAATGAAAAACCACAGGGTGGATAGTATGTATTTTTTTTCCTTCTTCTTTATTTTGTATTTATCAAGAAAAACAGTAAAATGAATTTAAAATGCTGATAAGTTAACAATAACTATAAAGAAGATAAAAATCATAAGCATGACTTATCAAGGGTGATAATGGGATAGTATGTATTTTATGGTATTATACTATGTACTTTTGTGATACTTGAATTTTAATGAGTTTTAAATGCTGTAGATGCTCAATGTGTTTGTTTTATATCAAACACTTAGTAGGTATACTTATTCTTCAGAATATCACAAATATATTTGAATATGTTTGTAGACTATATTAACATACCTAATTTTATGATGTCTTGTAATTTTTAGTCTGATTAAATGTAAAAAGTTAATGAGCTGGACATAGTGGCGTATACCTTTAATCACAGCACTTGTCTACAAAAGGAGTTCCAGAACAACCAGAGCTGTTACACAGAGAAATCCTGATCAACTCCCCCCGCAAAGAAAAAAACAGTAAAAGGGCAGCAGGGTAGCTCAGTGTTAGAGTATGTGCCTAGCATTAAAAAGGCCCTATAAGGTTCTGATTTGGTCTCTAACATTGCAGAAAACCGTAAAGCAAAACACAGCACAAGCCCCATCGTTAAATATTTTGACCATATATCACATCTGCTTCTCAGGTTCTTAAGAGAGCTGGGCTAGATGCTGGATTTTTTGCCTCCTAATTTAGTAATCTGTATTACTGTATTAGTACTCTTTGGTTTGCTGACAGATATTTAAAATGAAGATATATCTTATTCAACATCTTAAAATAAGAATGCTCTCTACCTTTACATTTTAGTATATATTTTTATTACGTTGAAATTTGTGTGTAGACATGTACACAGTGTATGTGTAGAAGTCAGAGGGCAACTTATTGTTTTTTCTTCTTACCATGTGGGCCCTGGAGATCAAATTCAAATTGTACAGCAAGCTCTGTTACCCACTGAACCATGTTGCCAATTCTCCACCTTATTTTTGAGACAGACTGGAGCTTGCTTAGACTGTTGGCCAGCAAGTGTTGAGGATCCTCCCATCCTTGTTCCCCAGGGATTACAGACATGTTGTGTCACTCTAGTTTTTATTTGAGTGCTGGAGATCCAAACTCAGCTTTCTATGTTTGTGAAGCAAGCACTTTATCCACTGAGTCATCTATCTAACCTTGAAAAATATTATTTTTGTGTGTTTTTAAAAAATTACTAATAATATCGTGGAGCTGGAGAGATACTTCAGTGTTTAAAGAGCACTTGCTACTCTTGGAAGGACCCAAGTTCAGTTCCCAGCCCTCACATGGTGGCTCCCAACTGTCTGCAACTCCAGTGACCTTTTTTGACCTCTGAGGGTACCAGGAACACACAGGATGCACAGATACATGAAGACGAAATAGTAAAACACACAAATTTTAAAAATAGTTTCAGAATTAAGCACAAGCACAACAGTGTTTTAGGTCTTGTTGGGTAATGGAGACATCAGTGAAATACAAATCACAATAGGAAAGACAGTAGCTACCAACAGGTATTGCTGTGTAATAGTTGACTTCTCTTGATTGCCCACTAGTACTTCCCTGCAAGAGACTACTGTCATTACCCCTGCAACCTGCCAAAGATATTTATGCCTGCTAAGCAAAAACAGTCCTATTTAGATCAGTTAACTTTCTCTTTAACAAATGATGCCTTATGAACTATTCTGTACCCTGCTTTATTCACTTAGCAATATATTGGAAAGCTTTCTTTTTCTTCAATAAATACTGGAGAGTTTAGTTAAGTTTTGTATATCATAGTATTATTCCACTTGAAAGACAACTGTAATTTATTTAACCAGTCTCCTGTTCCTTTGCTATTACCAACAGTGATATAATGACTTTGTACTGCTGTCAATTTATATTTGTACACAGTAGCTGTAGGATGTTTCTAGAGTCCGAATTGCTGGGTAGGAAATTTGCTTATAAAATGCTATATTTATTTATTTGTTTGTTCATTTGTTTATTTTTTTGGGTTTTTGTTTTGTTTGTTTGTTTTTGAAACAGAGTTTCTTTAGCTTTTCCTGTCCTGAAACTAGCTCAATAGATCAGGCTGGTCTCAAGCTCACAGAGATCTACTTGCCTCGGCCTCCAGAGTAAGATTGAAGGCGTGTGCCACCACTGCCATCTATAAGAATTTATTTTTATAGCATTTGTGCATCTGTGTGAGTGATATGTACAAATCACATTAGGAAAGACAGTAGCAACCAACACTTACTGCTACATAATAATTTACTTCTATATGCACTTATTGTGATATGGGTGCATATTTGTGTATATGTACATACTGTGGTAATCAGAAGCCAAAAGACATCAGATGCCTCAAAACTTGAATTATAGGCATTTGCAGGTTGCCCAGTTTGGTATCTGGGGCTGGGATCTAAACTCCAGGCCTCTGAACTTCATTGCCTGAACAGCAATCACTCTTAGTCTCTGAATAGTTAGTTGCCTCCAGAGCCCAGCTCACACTAAGCATGCACTCCACTGCTGATATCCCTCTACAGCCTTTATATTTGTCTTTTTCACAGAGATGGGTAAAAGTAAAATTATCATTTGAACAAAATTTTCAGTGCATCTATCCCCCAAATCTAGAAGTTTATTTTTTATATAATTTATTTTTAATGTACATTGGTGTTTTGCCTGCATGTGTGTCTATGAGGGTGTTGGATCCTCTGGAACAGGAGGTACAGAGAGTTGTAAGTTACCATGTGGGTGCTGGAAATTGAACCCAAGTCTTTTGGAAGAGTAGCCAGTGCCCTTATCCACCAGGCCATCTCTCCAGCCCTTCCCCTCTTTTTGTGATTCAGCGGTAGAGTTCAAATGTGCAGGAGTGATTCTGATACTTATTTCAGGAGTTAATGGAGAAGACAAACCTTTGTTAAAGGACTACATTACAGAGAAGTATGTTGAATTTGAAAACAAAGGAACATGGGCTAACTGTAGTGCTCAGAAAAATGGGATGGCTACAGCTGTGTTAGACACATGACCATGGCTGCTTAATCTGCATGTTCAAATTACTGCTATTTAAAAAAAAAATTTACGGGGCTAGAGAGATGGCTCAGAGGTTAAGAGCACTGACTGTTCTTCCAGAGGACCTGAGTTCAATTTCCAGCAACCACACGGTGGCTCACAGCCATCTATGATGACATCTGGTACCCTCGTCTGTACACTGTATACGTAATAAATTAAAAAAAAAAAGAATGCGGTGGGGGATGTGATGATCAGAGTTGAACTGAGAAATGTTTGGTATGGCACCAGGGAATTGGTGTGCAAAATACAGAATCTTGCACAGCTTGTGCATAGATAGCACTTCCAGTCTGTTTCCATGAGTGAGCCTAGCCAAGTAGAGAGTGCAGCCGCTGCTTAGAATTGGCTTAAACCAAAACACTGAAGGTAGAATAAGTTCTGTTCTTGGTTCTTTGCTAGATGATGAAATAGAAAAATAACAATAGCAATGGTAGTAACTGCTAACACTTACTAAATATGGAATACTGAATGTGTTCCAGCCATCATGCTGGGCTTGTTTGTCACTCAGACAGGCCTCAGACTTGCTCTGTAACCAAGAATGTCTTGAACTTCTGATCTGCCTGCTTCTACCTCCCAGATGCCAGAATTATAGGTACATGTTACTGTGCCTAGAGTTTTTCAGTGCTTGGGAGCAAACCTAGGGTTTTTACATGTTAGTCAAGCATGACATAAACTGAGCTCTTTTCCCCCAACCTTTACAGGTATTTACATATTCAATCTAAAAAATTTAGGAATTCTTTTTCCCTTTTTCCCCACTTCAATGTCTTTAGGCAAAGTGTCATTATGTAGTACAAACTGAATTCAAAACTTTGTACATAGCTTTGTTGCTAGGACAGACCTCAAACTCAAGTCTGTCCTGTGTCAGCCTCCCAAGTGCTACACAGGTCTACACAACCAAACCAACTCACATATATTTGAGAGGTAGAGGGAGGTGGGCATACACATGAAGTCAATAATGAGTGTCTTCCCTCAGTTGCTCTCTGACTGCTTGTTTTCTTTCTTGAGATGGATCTCTGTCTGGCATAGGCTCTTTTATTGAGTCTGGAGCTTTGGGATTCAGTCAGTTTTTCTGGCCGTGAGCTCCATAGCCTCCTGTTCCCACCTCCCCAGCACTGACTGAATCCGCAGTCAAACACTACCACACTTGGCTTTTTTGTTTTTTGGAGGATAAAATTTAGGTCTTCATGCTTGCAAGTAAGATACTTTACTGACTGAACTGTCACCCCAGGTCTCAAATATCTTTTTAAACAAACGAACTGAAAAATAGGATCTTATATAGCCCAGGCAGGCCTTAGCATTTCACTAATTCCCATTGCCTCAGTGTTGGGATTTCAGATGTCCAGCTTCTGTGACATTCTTTATTCAGTTTTTAATTTTTTTATTTTTATTTTATGTGAATTGGTGTTTTGCTTGCATGTATAACTGTAAGGATGTCAGATCTTAGACAGTTGTTAGCTGCCATGTTGATGCTGGGAATCGAACTCTGGTCCTCTGGAAGAATAGTCAGTGCTCTTAACCTCTGAGCCGTCTCTCTAATTCAGTTTTTAAAAGTGAATTTCTGAAACATTAAGTGATTGTAACTTGTTCCACACTTACCTTCCTTATAGAATTGTATGGAGATGAACAAATACAATGCCAGAACAGTGTCTGGTGTGTGTTAAATGCTCAATAAATACTGGGTGCTGTTATGATTACTGAAGCACAGGGTTCCATGTATTCCCTGTTAGGACCCAACTCCTTCATGATAAAAAAAATTTAGGGTCCTTTTAGCAAAGTCAGGTATTCTAGGGAGGAAAAAAACAGTAATAAGGGGATTGGTGCTTTAGTTTTGATACTGTGTAAGGTATTGAGAATAAAATGATACAAAAAATCTAGAGATGGAAAAATCTCATTTGGGGAAAAGTTCTTGAGCAGTCTTCAAAGGATGGGTGTAGCACACACATAATAACAAATGATGAGAAACAACTGGCGTTCTCATTCATTGCTTGTGGGGGGACAATAGTATGGCTACTTTTAGGAGGAAGTTTGGCTGTTCCTTATAAAACTGAACATGTCTTATCATACGTCCAGGAATCTTGTTTTAGGTATTTGTGCAGCCCAGATGGAAAGAGATCCTGGCAGTCAGAAGCCCAGGCATACTGAACACGGCAGCTTGAATGGAAAAGTATTCAGGCAGTCGGGAGTCAATGAACATCACAGGCCACAGCTTATAGCTCTGCTTCAGGGAAAAAGCTTCCCCAATGTTAACAGCTCTACTATGGCAAAGGAGGGTCTCCTGAGCAAAATTCTCCCTTCTGCTGCACTGCTCACTGTTCAGGGAATGTAACACCTCGGCCCAGCCAGGGAAGGTCCTGGGCGGGGAGAGTGTTACAGCCTCGCTCTCTCAGCTGATCGCTGTCCAGGCTCCACTGCTGCTGCTCCAGGGAAAGAATGTCGTCACCCAAATCTCCTCATTCAGGACATTTATTGGGAGGGAAGGTCCAGGAGAGGGTGGCTGCCTCAGCCCCGGGTGGGAGAAGACAGCAGGGAAAGGATCTTTTCTTTCCTTTTCTTTCTTTTTTTTTTTTTTTTTTTTTTTTTTTTTTTTTTTTTTTTTTTTTTTTTTTTTTTTTTTTTTTTTTTTTTTTTTTTTTTTTTTTTTTTTTTTTTTTTTTTTTAACCCTGATTTGGTTTTTGGTTTCAGGGCCAAAGTATGTTTTTTTCTACTGGCTTTTTGAGGCTTTTGGGCTCTAATTTCAGGGCCGGGGCACATTTCTTTCACTGGCTCTGATTCTAGGGCCAAAGTGTGCTTCTTTGGTGCTGGTTTCAGGGTCAGGGCACATTTCTTTTTGGTTCTGGGTTCAAGGATTAAGTATTTCACTGGCTCAGGTATTAGACCCAGGGTAGGGTTCTTTTACTAGGTCTGGGTTCAGTGTTAGGGTTGTTTTTTTTTTTCACTGGCCCTGGGTCCAAAGCCAGAGTGGGTTTCTTTGGCTGGCCATTTTTCCCTACACTTATACCTTGGTATTTACATAAAAGAGTTGAAAATTATGTCCATGTGAAAATTGCACAGATGTTTGTAGAAGCTTTATTCATAATTGTCCAAACTGTAATCCTCTAAGATGTCCTTCATTAAGTGAATAAATGAATAAACTGAGCACATTCACATGTGAAATGTTTTTCAACAGTGAAAAGAAATGAGCTAACAAGCCATAAAAAGGCTTGGAGGAAATTTACATTATGAAATGAAAAAGCCAGTCTAAAAGCTGATATGCTGCATACTTCCAACTGTGTGACATTCTGGAAAGGCACTGTGGAAGCAGTGAAAAGATCATCAGGCAGGTGTGGGGTTCACACTTCTAATCCCAACTCTTGAGACAATGGCAGGTCTCAGTGAATTGAAGATCTACAATATTGGGTTCTAGGACAGCCAGAGCTACCTAGTGAGCCACTTCCCCACTCCCCACCTCTCAAAGAGGTCGTTATTCACCCTTGAATAAATGGGTGGGAAAAGTGAGTAGACAGAGCCCAGGATTTTTAGGGCAATCAAACTAGTGCATGTTTTCCTTAAATAGAGGACAGATGAACTGTCTATCCAAATTCATATGTTCTATAGTCCTAGATAAGAACTCCAGTGTAAACTGTTGGCTTTGGGTAATTATTCTTAATCAATGTAGGTTCATGGGGCAGGGTGGGAGGGGAGGGGAGTACATGTCTCCAAGCTATTTGGCAAGTCTCTACCTTCTACTTAGTTTTTTTTCTGTGAACTTAATATAACTCCTAAATTTACTATAAAATCATAACAAAAAGGCAGTTTCAGAAGTGAAATTGTAATCACTGTTAGATAACAATATAGTTCCAAACCTGGTGGCTCAGAACAATTGCCCTTTTATTTGCTTAAAGCTCTGTGAGTTGGTTATTTGAGCCAGAGTTAGTTAATAGGTCTTTATTTTATCTCAACTGGAGTTATTCCTGTGGCTGTGATCGTCTAGTGCATTGGTTCTTAACCTGTGAGCCATTCACCCCTGCTGTGTGTATATGTGCAAGGGAAGGTTGACTACCTTATCAAGAAACACAGGTATTTACATTATGATTTATAGCAATAGCAAAACTAAGATTATGAAATAACAACAAAAATAGGCTTATGGTTGGGGGGATCAGCACGACATGAGGAACTGTATTGAAGGGTCGCAGCATTAGGAAGGTGAGAACCGCTGCATTAGTGGCTCCGCCTCAGTTGGATCATCTAAGATGACTTCTCTTGCACATCTGTTTTTGGCCATCAAAGTAGTAGTGGATGAGCCTCTGGCTATTGGCTAAACTTTTTCACATGAGATTCTAACAATGGTAAAAGCTCTGATGGCTCTTTAGACCTAGGCATGGCAATGTATCTCACTGTATTCAAAAGAAATTTAAAAGCCATTCTAGATGCAATGTGGGGAAGAAATATACTCCACGCTTGATGAAAGGACTGCAAAACGATTATAGGCTTTTGCAGAGGGGAAACGTGCCACTAGTAGACAATGTCAGGGTCAGCTTAGGGTGTGTTACTTGGACCCTTTAGTCTTTTGTTTGCCTAAATAGTATTGTTTGCAAATTTAGTTATTCAAAGCTCCTTGGTTGTCCTGATTATCCTGTCCTTAATGCATGTGCGTGCACACACACCACACACACTGTTTCTCATAGAAAAGACAAAAACAAATTTAAAATGAAAGCAATTTTTTAGTAATGAATTTTGAAAACTCTGAAGGATCAAACCATTTTGTAAAAGAAAATATAAGGGCTGAAGAGATGGTCCACAGTTAAGAGCACTATCTACTCTTGCCAAGGACTTTGGTTCAATTCCAAGCATCCACATGACAGCTCACAACTTCAGTCTGTAACTTTAGTCCCAAGGGATCCATTGCCCTCTTCTAGTCTCTGTGGACACCAGGTATACATGTAGTTCACAGATACACATACAGACAAAACACTCACACACGTAAAATAAATAAATAATAATTTGAAATTTTTTTTAAAGCTAGGCATGGTAGTTTCTGGTTGTAATCTTGAGAATGGGAGGCCAAGGCAAGGGAATTACCACCAGTTTGAGGCCAATATGGACTGTAGAGTAAACTCCAGCCTAGGCTATATTGGCTATTTAAAAAAAAAAAAATGGGTAGTGGTTGCCATTCCAGCACAGCACATGGGAGGCAGAAGCAGGTGAATCTCTGTGGATCTGAGGCCAGTGTGGTCTACAGCATGAGTTCCAGGACGGCAAGTTTATGCAGAGCCCCCCCAGCCCCCATGAACAATACAGAGGCTGAGGAGACAGCTCAGTGGTACAGTATGCACTATTGTTCCAGAAGACTCTTTTTTAAGTTCTAGACTCCATCTTTAGGGGATCTAACATCTTTTTCTGGCGCTGCAATTATGTGTATACACACACACACAGATTTAAAATATTGATTAATAGTTTAAAATACAGTTAAAGTTCTTTTTAATATTCTTAGGAACTTGAGCTTAATTAACAGGAATAATGAAGAACTACTCAAAATTCCGACTTGTAATAGACAAAGATTTTGTATTATTTCTACATTACCTGTTAGTCTTTAATTGAATTTCTGGTTTTAAGCATTTTACTCTGTAGTTGTTTAGAGTTGTGACTTGTGTAAGATTACTTTTCTAGGAAATTTACTTAATAGTCTGTTCAGGTAGACACCTTTTCAAATTTCTGAAATGCTGAATGAGTTGATTCTGAATTGGTTGTTTTTACTTCTATCTAACTTACTAATACTTACCAGATAAAAATGCAATTTTCTCTGAGCTGTGTTAGTTTAATATCCTTGTGGTCACTATTTTATTCTGCTTTCTATTCTGAAAGACTTCTTAGCCTTAGTTCATTAATCATAGGAAACAGTTGTGCAACATTCCTTGACATTGAGTTGAACATCTAAAATTAGTCCTGCAACAATCAGTGGCTCAGAACAAGATTTCAGCGGTGTATTGCCTATGTTCAAAGCAGACACTGCAAAGTTAGAGGCAACTCCTAAGCAATAAGTAAGTGGCTTATGTTATGTTTGTGTCCATATATTAACTAAATATATAATTAGGAAACCTTATTAAGCAGATGAACAAATTACAGCTCTTAATTTATAAGCTGTATATATAACAGCTTTGCTTATAAACTATGCTGTTTAATTAATCATTGCAGAAGAAACATACCTAGGAAACTTGAGATGATAAACATTGTCCCACATATTTGTCTATGTTTTCATTTGTAAAGGAATATATTCTGTTTATATAGATGACTTATTTTTCTCTTTTTCTTCAGTTCATATAAATCTAGTCACAGACATGGCATCCTGGTTATATGAATGTCTTTGTGAAGCTGAACTTGCACAGTATTATCCTCATTTTACTGCACTTGGCCTTCAGAAAATAGATGAATTAGCAAAGATTACAATGAAGGACTACTCCAGATTGGGAGTCCATGACATGAATGACCGTAAACGTCTTTTCCAACTTATCAAAATCATTAAGATTATGCAGGAGGAAGATAAAGCCCTCAGTAGCCCAGACCATCACCTTCAGACAAACAACCTGTACACCAAACCTCGGGAATTCAGATGTGGCCCACGAAGACAACTGCATTTTGATTCTCCTGCTGATAGCAAAGCCAGAATAGCCAGCAATGAAATGTGCAACTTATCAAACTTCTCAGTAGAGGAACAGAAGTCCACTCATGTGAAAGTGCTGGGACACATACTACCTGATGACTCCCAGGACCAGACAAAAATAAGAACCCTGAATGCTTCTGCTGCTGGTGCTTACAGGCAAACAGAAACTGACACTTTGCTCCTTTCATCAAATTACTTTTCTCCAAAACTAGAAAATAGTGCTATTCCTGTTATTCAAAGAGTTTCTCATGTTTCAGGATATAACTATGGAATCCCTCATTCTTGTATCAGGTAATAATTTATTTTTACGTTTTTGGGAGAGGCAAAGACAAATCTCTCCTTTGTGACTAGAGGAGTGTAAGTACTCTTTATTACTATTAAGTGACTGTAACATGATAGTGAACAGGTATTGCACTAATAATCAAAGTAAGTGGGTAGAGACAAATAAGGAGGAACTGGAACTTTGCAGATAGCAAAAAGCTGTTATTGTTCATATACATCAAACAAACAGCTGCTACTTACCAGAGTCTGCTGTCCATCCTCTAGCAGACTTATTGTGTTACTTACTGTAGTAGAACATGATACACCTAGACTATTTATTAAAGCAGAGTAGTTAACTGTACTTCTACAATGGAAAAAAAATCATACAACTCACAGAATTTGTCTTTTAAGACAGGGTTTCTCTGTGCAACCACTCTGTCTATCCTGGAACTCATTCTGTAGACCAGGCTGGCTTCAAATTCACACTAGCAGGGCCACCACCACCCAGCAGGATTTTTTTTTTTTTTTTAAGGCCATCAAATTTATACCAACCAGATGACCTACAGTTTACTTATGGCCAAAGAGTAGGTAGTTCAGTTAAGTAATTCTTTGAACACTTAGGTCATCTATACAATTGAAATAGGATCCTGATTTTGACTGCAATGTTTTTTTAAAATCCAGCCATGAAAAACAGATGATTTTTGGTGATTACAGAGAGTAAGACCTTTTGACGGCAATCAGAGGTTGTGAATCAGAATGACAGTAAGCTATTTTCACCTAGTTCTTCAAGATAGGATTTTAAATAAGATTCCTGAGAGGTGAAATACTCAATAATCCTCAGTGCTAAGAATGATATAACAGAAAATATGTTTTAAAAAAATATATTACTTAGGTTATTATGAAGGAGTTATGGGTATATATATATATATATATGAATTATGGGAAAATAAGTTCTTTTTTCTTTTTTGAATACAGGATTTCTCTGTGTTGTGGCTGTCCTGAAACTCATTCTATACACCAGGCTGGCCTCGAACTCACAGAGATCCCCTGTCTCTGCCTTGAGTGCTGGGATCAACTAGATGATTTAGGTTTTTAAATTTCTTATTTTATGTGTATGAATGTTTTGCCTGTGTGTATGACTATACACTGCATGTGTGTCTGGTGCCCATGTAGGCCAGAAGAGCATGTCAAATACCCTGGGAGTGGAGTGACAGACAGATAACTCCTCAGCCGTATGTGGGTGCAGGTAACCGAACCTGTGTCCTCTGAAAGAGCAGCCAGTGCTCTTAACCACCATGCCATTTCTCTCCCTCCAAGGTGACTTAGTTTTATAGGTGAAAGTACCAGTAGTAATTGGAAATACTTATTCTAGCAGAGCACAGAGAATTTAATGCTATTTTTCTTCTTTAATTATAGATTGTAAACATGAAAGGTAAAAGTAACCTTTTTTTTTTAACTGTCTTTTATTGAGCAACACAGAAAAATATAAATTAGATTTATAAAAATACTACATTCCACTGCTTAACACATCATGTCTTAGGATGCATATTTTAGTTTAAATATTACCATTACATTTATTTTACAAATATTACATAATAACTGTTATTGCATGAATTCTATTTGGTGTTACTAATAAAAACCCACAGCCAGATATTGGGGAAAAGCTGGAATATTAGAGAGACAGAGAAACAAGCCACAGTCACTTCTCATCTAGCAAATTCCTCAGGCCGAAAAGAGTAGATCCTGTCTTCATGAATTCTAAGACTCAATCCCTCAGAGTCCTCTGCTGATAAAGAAGGTGAAGAGCTGAACTCCTGCCTTCTCCTCTTTTTTTTTCTCTGCCCAGCTATCCTAGTGCTAGGATTAAAGGTATGTGCCACCACTACCTGGCTCTGTTTGGATCTTTGCCACCCCCACCCCTGTGGATTGCTATTTTCAGGCTATTTTAATTAAATATATATCACCACAAGCTGTGATGTCTGACTCTAGGTGTGAAGATAATTAAAATATCTGGTGGCTCTTAGATGTTAGGGGCAAGGTAAGAGATGCCAGACAAACAACCATTTGTTCCAGGCATGGTGGGGGCACACCAGCAAACCCAGCGCTCATAAGACAAGAGGCTGACAAACTCCAGCCAGCCTTGGCCACATAGAAAGACCCTGTCTCTGGGGCTGGAGAGATGGCTCAGCGGATAAGAGCACCGTCTGCTCTTCCAGAGAACCCGGGTTCAATTCCCAGCACCCACATGGCAGCTAACAACTGTCTATAGTTCCAGTTCCAGGCAAACACCAAGGCAAATAAATAAATAAAGTTAAAAAAAAAAAAAAAACAGAAAGACCCTATCTCAAAACAAATGAACAAAAGATACCCACTAGGAAAAGAGCATACTTTCCCTTTTGTCTTTTTAACTTAAAAACCACAAACCACGGACCTTTTGTCCATGTCCTGGAATTCCTGCACAACTCTAAAAATGACTAGCTGGGCATAGTAGTAATGTATAATCCTTGTACTATGGATGCTCAGGCCACATTGCAAGGCCTTGTCTCAAAGCCTAACAAAAATAAAAAGGATGAAGCATTTTCTATCCTCTGTGATTGGCTTCCTATGATTAGGTTATTAATGCTAAACATCTAGAGATTTTGATCCAAAATAGTGGATTAGAGTCAAACATAAAACAAAAAAAGTAGATTTTTATAAAGGAACAGATAATAAGATGAAACAAAAAAATAGATTCCAAAACAATAAGTTAAAATATTCTTTATTCTTGTTAAAAAATTAAGCACATATGCAAGAGAACAATAAACCCCCATACGCTCATCATCAAGTCTAATGCCTCAAATGATTCATTAGTCTCATATTTTAATTAAAATAATAAATATGCCTTAAAATGTCTTAAAGTCATGCACTATAATTTATTGGAAATTTTTATTATTGTTTAGATTAATTTAGATCCTGGAAAAAAATAATTTTCCAGCCAGTTGGAAGGCTCAGAAAATCAGAATTTATATGAAGCAATTATGTACCATATAATTTTATGTTAGTTTTTTTGTATAAAATCTATTATTAAAGTTTTTGTAAAGGGCTATCAAATAAATTTTAAAGTGTAAAGAAGGGAACAATTTGACTTGTTAGTGTAGTCTTTTACATAGACTATAACTAATAATCCTGTATAAAAAACACCTACTTTCGGGGGCTGGAGAGATGGCTCAGTGGTTAAGAGCAACGTCTGCTCTTCTAGAGGACCCGGGTTCGATTCCCAGCACCCACATGGCAGCTAACAACTGTCTGTAGTTCCAGTTCCAGGCAAACACCAAGGCAAATAAATAAATAAATAAAGTTTAAAAAAAAAAAAAACACCTACTTTCAAAAACCTTATGAAAAAGGTTGCTATAAGATTTTTATGCAAATCTTACAACCTAGTTTTAGAGTCGTTTCTATTGTCAGTGCTTGGTTCTTAGAAGCATGTATCACATGAGACTCAGCAAATAAACGTCATTAGTTTTGTACTCCTGACTCAAGGAATAGTCCTTCAGACCCTAGGTGTTGAAGCCAGTTGAAAGAATGAATTGAACAAGAGATTGAGGTAGTAGTTGACAGGACCAGTCCTAAAATTGTTCTGAGAAGAAATACATGGTTTTATTCTAATGAATAGATTCGTATCAGGATTAGACAGAAAAAGAAATGAGGGGCCTGGGAAGATAGCTTAGTTGATAAAATGCTTGTCATTCAAGAAGTATAAGGACAGGTTCAATCTCCAGCACACATGTTAAAAGCCAGCACTGAGGCATAGAGACGGCTGGA
>PVIH01002806.1:116291-137965 GCA_004025045.1 Sigmodon hispidus
CACACACACACACACACACACACGGAAAGAAAAAGAAACAGGACTCGGAGAGGCTAAGGAATAGGAGGAAAAGTACATTGAAACTTACCACCTAATTCAAGACACTTAGTAACCAGTAGAGTATTAAAGAAGCTGGTGGGGGGATGATTTGCTCTCTAGCATCAGATAAACTGGGCTGGGTCAGGTGGCTTACACCTGTGATCCCAGCCTGCTTTACAAGAGAATTTGTATTTTCTCTCTCTCTCTCTCTCTCTCTCTCTCTCTCTCTCTCTCTCACACACACACACACACACACACACACACACACACACACACACACACAAGAATTTAGATTAATGGTCAAGAAAATGTTAACTGTGCAAGATTTGGGTTTTGGGAAGGCCTTGGAGTCTTAGAAGCAGCATATGGATAGATGTTGATGAATGACCAACTGGAGTTCAGGGGCACAAAGAGCACTAGGAGACTTCATTTAGAAGCCAAATGCACAAGTCTTAGAGCTAAAGTGAGAGTTTAGTTACTAGACTGTTTCTCATACACATATCCCTCCTCCTCCTCCTCCTCCTCCTCTTCTTCCTCCTCCTCCTCCTCTTTGATAGGGCAAAGAGTAAGGTAGTGTAGGTCAGAGATGAGAAACTGGTTTGTTTCTTTTTATTGACATTTATTATGGAATTGTTTAAATGAGCTTGGTGTGATGGTATAGGCCTATAATCCCAGCACATGGGAGGTGAGGGCAAGAGAAACAGAAGCTCCGAGCTAGCCTGTACTACAGTAGCAAGGCCCTGTCTCAAAACTTGGGTTTGGTGGTACATACCTATAGTCCTAGCACTTTGGGAAGTTAGGACAAAAAAGTTAGGGACAGCCTGGGCTACATAGCAAGTTCTAGACCAAATTGAGCTACAAAGTGAAACCCTGTCTTAAAAATAAAACCAACAAATCAACCAAACAAACAAACAACAAAAAAAAAATTATATTAAATATACTAAAAATGTGCTGATATTTTGACCATTTAAGTAATTGAATCCTTTTTATTAAGAAGTAAAGTCTAGGGGCTGGAGAGATGGCTCAGCAGTTAAGAGCACCGGCTGCTCTTCCAGAGAACTTGGGTTCAATTCCCAACACCCACATGGCAGCTAACAACTGTCTGTAGTTCCAGTTCCAGGCAAACACCAAGGCAAATAAATAAATAAACTTTTTAAAAAAAAAAAAAAAAAAAGAAGTAAAGTCTATTTGTAAACATATATCAGACAGATCACCTCAGAGAATCCTTGGACTGAAATGGAGAAAATCAGAGTTTGTGTTCGAAAACGGCCATTAGGTGTAAGGGAAGTACGTCGTGGAGAAGTTAATGTGATTACTATAGAAGATAAAGAAACTCTGCTTGTACATGAAAAAAAAGAAGCAGTTGACCTCACACAATATATTCTTCAGGTAGGATCTTTTTCTTTTTCTAATATTATCAAGTATGCCAGTTTTCTGCTTTATGTTTAAATAATTGTTCTAAAATCCAGTTTCTGGTTCAGGTATTGATTTTTTTAATGTTTGTTTATTTATTTATTGAGACAGGGTATCATCTTGGCTAGAACTCAAAGAGATCTGACTGGCCCTGCTTCCCAAATGCTAGGATTAATGGCATGTACTGCTATAAGAAATTTCTGGCCTGTCCAGCCTACAGGTGGAACCCACAGACCCACAGTCTCACAGAAACACACAGAGGCTTATATTAATTACATGCTCACATCATACACAAAGACAGCCCACATCAGTGTGCCACTGTGCTCAGCCTTTGATTTTTTTTTCAGAGTAATTGATACTTTGGGCCTTCATTCTTTAAAAATTAATGTGTCTATGATATATACATAACTAGAAAACCATATTTTCTGGGCTGGAGAGATGGCTCAGAGGTTAAGAGCACTGACTGTTCTTCCAGAGGTCCTGAGTTCAATTCCCAGCAACCACATGGTGGCTCACAACCATCTATAATGACATGTGGTACCCTCTTCTGTACACTATATACATAATAAATAAATAAATTTTTTTTAAAAAAAGAAAACCATATTTTCTGCATTATCTAATGAAGCTCTGCCATATATTCACTTAGCATGTTTATGTGAGTTTTTCTTTTTTTTATAATTTTTTTTTTAACAAGCATTGGTGTTTTGCCTACATGTATGTCCTTGTGAGAGTGTTGGGTCCCCTGAAACTGAGGTTACAGACAGCTTTAAGCTGCTAATATTAGGTGCTGGAAACTGAATGTAGGTCCACTGGAAAAGCAACTAGTGTTCTTGACCACTGTGCCATCTCTCCAGCCATTTATGTGAATTTAATTATACATATTTACCAAAATCAAAGGTACAGAGGCGAGAATAAGAAAATTTTAAATAAGTAGTTAATGATGATCAATTGTTAAGAGTGACAGTCTAAAGCTTGATCTGTTTTCCCTGCACCGTGCAATGTGAACTTTTTGGGGGGTTTGGCTGTTGTTTTGTTTTATTTGCTTTGGACAGGGATTTTCTGTGTAACAGCCCTGGCTGTCTTGGAACTGGCTCTGTAGATTAGGCTAGCCTGAAACTCAGAGAGATCCACTTGCCTCTGCTTTCTGAGTGCTAGAGTAAAGGTGTACTCCACCACCACCCAGCTGCTTTTTGGTTTCTTTCTTTTTTGCTTTTTTTGTTTGGTCCCAGAATTACAGACCAGTGCTTTCCATGCTCAGTGTGCAATGTTAGCTTATCACTCTGCTGACTATGAGTTTTATTAAGGGCAGGGTATGACTCTGTAGTCTAGGCTGTCCTGAAACTTGTGTATAGCCCAAGCTGGCCTTGGACTCATGTCTTTTCTGATTGAGCATCCTGAGTGCTATTACAGGCAAATACCATTATGTCCAGCTCTTGAGTATGAATCTTATATATAATTATGGGTAATGTGTGTTGGGGATATGTTTTCATATTTAACTTGTAAGGGTTTAATAAAATACTGTTCAGACACATTCAAAAATTTCAAACTGTGCATTAAAAAAAAGTTTGGTGTTGAAAAGAACAAATTCCAAGCTACCGGGTTCCCTTGTACCAATTCTCATAGAGAAGCAGCGAGCTCCACAAATGAGAGAATGTCATATAATCTACAATGTGTTAAAACGCTGGAATCTTAGGAGCTAAGGAAATGGCTCAGTGGTTACAGTACTGGCTGCACAAGCATAAGGAGCTGAGTTCAGACCCCCAGCATCTGCATAAAAAGTTGGGCATTGTGGCAGATAGCTGTAACCCCAGTACAAGATCATCGGCTTTCTGGCTGGTCTAGTTAATTGAAATATCCTGGTTAGTGAAATATCCTGTTTCAAAAATGAGATTCTGAGTGACAAACTCCCAATATCAATCTCTGGTCTTTCCAGGTGTGTACACCTGTGCATACACACAAGGATTTTGGAACTTGGAGTTTCTGTTACTGTGAATCACTTTCTTAAAAGAGTCTGCCTTCATAAACATTCATATTGAATAGTTCTTTCTCTTGTTCTCTCGCAAAAACCCAGTGACTGGTAACAAGAAAAACTGTGGTGATTAATGCGCTGTGCTAGCAATTCACCTTAGTCAGCTGAGATATTATTCTATTGCAGTAAATTCTTTAACACTGAAGTCAAATTGTTGAAACTTGCCCCTTCTTTCACACTTGCATTGTTCTTCCAAAAATTGAGTTTCACAGTGACATTTAGAGTAATCCAATAGTCTTTCTATGGCAATAAATTACTAGGCCACTATACAGCCAACCCAATCATTTTAACAGCTTCATTGATTGTTGATCAATGCACAGTCTATTAGGTTTCAGTGGGAGATACTTACTTTGAAGATAGTCTAAATGACCAATTAGTTGTAAGGCTAGTTAGTTCCATGTCTACTATAGCCGGAGTAATAGCTCTGCCCAATCATCATCTACCCAAGGCTTCCTTAATGATCTTTCAGTCATAGTAATTCCCTCCAGGAGGCATCATACTATCTTTTGTATTTTTTCCATTATCCCCAAACACAATAACCTTACTTCTTTGTCATTGCCATTGATCAATATTTATTGAATACCCATAGATTCCATGGCATTTTCTCTGCTGTTGAACTTTGGACCTTTGATTTTGTAGGTCAGAGTCCTTACCTGTCAATGCTATGATATAAGAAGATCGGAAGGACTTACAGCCTCTCTTTTTTTCTTCCTTAAAAAGAAGTCTGTATCAAACTTAGTGCTAAATGAAAGTGATTCTAGATTCTTTAGGCTTTATTTTAAGATTTATTTAGGGAGTAAAACAGAAAATGTGTATATGTAGTTAAATATCCTATATTTTCAAATCAAGTATATCTGCTACTTAACCCATTAAAAACTTTATACAAACACAATAAATGAATACAACTATTTTTCTTTACAAATTAATTTCTTTTTGTTCTATTTTCTCTTTTTTTTTTGCTTTACTTTTATACCCCACCCCTGCCCCACACAAACCTGCCAAATACTGGAAATTCAATTCAGGACCTTATCTATGCTAGGAAAATATTTTACCACTGAACTGCATTCTAGGCTCTGCCCTACTTTTCAATTTAAAAAAAAAATAGATTTTTTTTTTAAATTTATATATTTACTGAGGGAATGTATCATTACCTAGTCTGATGGCCTGGAATTTTCTTTGAAGTCCAGACTTCTTGCCTGGGCAACTCAAGTTCTGAGATTACAGACATGTGCTATGATGCTTAGCTTTTAGATTTTTACAAGGCTCTAGAGAGTTGACTAGATGGTAAGAGCACTTCCTGGTCTTCCAGAGGATTTGAGTTCAGTCCCAGCACCTGTGTCAGGCGGTTCACAAAGGTCCAGGCCCAGGGCATCTGACACTCTCTTCTGGCTTCCACGTACACCCGCACACATTATAGCAGACACTTATATACATCAGTAAAAATAAATCTGTACAGAGATTCTAGGATTTACCATATTCAGCAAAAGACTTGTGCTTTTTGTTTCATTTTGGGTTTGGAGTTCATTTAGACGGGGTCTCACTGTACAGTCCTGGCTGGCTTGGCCCACTCTATAGATCAGGCTGACCTGGAACTCACAAAATGTACCTGCCTCTGCCTCCCAAGTGCTAAGATTAAAGAGTGTGCCACAATGCCTGGCAGGGCTGTGTTTTTAATTCCATAAAACAAAAAGGAATACGTGCTCTTCTCTGGAAAGGCACTTCTTGTGGTTCATTGGTTGGGTTTTTTAGGGAGAGATGAGTAGGGAGTGAGACAGGATCTTTCTTACCAGGTAGCCCTGTCTGGAGAAAAGCTCACTATGTAGAGCAAACTGGCCTCACAGGTAAGTAAGTAGAGATCTTACTTACCTGTCCCTTCCAAGTGCTGGTCTTGTGCCCCCATGCCTGGCCTTGATTGGTTGGTTTAAGACAGAGCCTCATTATGTAGGCAGTACTAACTTGTGATGCTCCTGCCTCAGTGTCTCCAGTGCTAGAATTGTATATGTGTGCCACTGTTCCTGGCTTAGTTCCCAATTATTTAAATGAAAAAAAAAAAACTGTACTGTGTAGCTCAAAAAGTTAACAAGAGCTATCTCCAAGTACAAAGGCTCACAGTTTGATTTTCTTCCTGTTGTTTTCTGTATTTAAAATTTTATCAATAATTTGTGCCTATGTTTTTTTGAGACAGGGTCTAGAACTCACTACGTAGACCAGGCTGGCCTTGAACTCAAAGAAATCCATTTGCCTCTTCCTCTCCAGCGCTTTGATCTCTGTCTTTGGTCTCATATTTAACTGTAAAAGCAGGAGAATAAATGGATATGGAAAATATATTAATGTGCTAGCCCAGACTCGGGAAGACAAGTAGTACATATTCTCTTCTAATTTTACTATGTGCTGCTGAAGGGGAGTGTTGCATATTCTCTCTAGGATGTGCATCTTAGCTTTTAATCTTTATGTGTGTGAGGTACGAATGTAGATCAAACTAAAGGGGACCATGAGTTAGGGAGAAGAGGTTTCTAAGGAAAGGGGAGAAGGCATGAAGACAAAAAGGTGCCTTTAAAGGTGGAAACAGAGATGAGAAGAAAGAGAGGGAGAAGGATATAAAAAAGGATGTTGAAGAGGGACTCACTGAAGACATGTGGGGTTTCTTCTGGAGAGGACAAATATGTTGTAGAATTGCATTATGCTAATCGTTGCACAGTCCTTTGTGTATACTAACATGTATATTTTAAATGGAAAATGACATGGTTGACATCTCACATGGCTCTGACTTCTTATCCCAGCAAAATTGTATCTTCACTGTGTTGTTTGCTCCTCTGCTGTGTAACAAATTGTTTTCACATAGAAAACAAATTCATGCCTAAGAGTTTGTTCCTCTCTGAATTTAATTCATTTACAATTCTTTATGTATTTAAATTCAAATATAACCTTTAAGAAAAAATTGTTGAAAATTATATAATGAAACTATTATTTTGTGTACTGATTAAAAAATTAACAAACAAAATGTGAATGCTATAAGAACTTACTGTCAGAGCTGAGATGACTCAGTGAGCAGCAAGCATCAGGATCTGAGTAAAAGGCTGAGCATGACTGCATATTCATAACCCCATCACTGGGGATGATGATAAGCAGACCCTAGTAGCTCATTGGCTAGCTAGCCTAGAAATTGCAAATTTTTAGTTCAGTGTGAAACTGTCACAAGGTAATAAGGTGAGGAGTGATAGGTGAAGATACCTATACTTACATGTACACAGCTCCCAACTACTCCCAACACACACACACACACACATGCACAGCCTATTGAGGTCTTGAACTGGTTGTGTACCTCCTAAGTGCTAGGATTATAGGCATGTGCAGTTGCCCCTGCTTTTACTAATGCTAGGGACTGACCCTAGGTTTCATGCATGTTACGCAAGCATTCTCCCAACTGCACTACCACCCCAGTCAGATCTTTTTATCATTCTGCAGATTCATTCTTTGTAATGTTTGGTGACTTTGTAAATGGTAAACTTGACTCTGTGATCTCAGTTTCTTCTCTAACTTCCATTCTAATGTAATGTAACGGTACATAAAAGATAATAGAACCTGGGGTAGAGTGAGCCACATTAAATTTGCCAAAGCTCTGGGTCTATCTATACAATTATCTATAGTAAATAAATAGGGCAGGTTCAAAATGTGGCAGAAGATAAGACTTTAATCTCACTCATTGTGTATTAACTGTCATTCTGCTATAGTCATCATGAAATTACTAAGATTTCTTATTCAGTTATAGTTATGAATTCTAGCATTGTGTCACTCTTCTGTTTACCAGGGTCCTGAGTTTAATCATACTGGATGTTTGCTATTCCTAAACATAACTAAATGGCGACTTCCTGTGCTTGCTTTCTTTGACCTTTTGCTTATGCTTCTCTGACATATCTTTCCCCCTCCTTCTGTCTCCATCTCTCACACCACCCCATTCAATCTCAGTAGTCTTCTTCATAATAGCTTTCCCAATGAGAAGAACTGTTTTTCCATTGAATTATATCCTCCCTCCTCTCCTGGGAAAGACTTTAATAGAAGGAACTTGAAGAAAGGCATATACAGAAACTCTGCTTTATGTTCAGTTTTTTGTTTTTTTTTTTTTTAAACTTTATTTATTTATTTGCCTTGGTGTTTGCCTGGAACTGGAACTACAGACAGTTGTTAGCTGCCATGTGGGTGCTGGGAATCGAACCCGGGTCCTCTGGAAGAGCAGACGGTGCTCTTAACCGCTGAGCCATCTCTCCAGCCCCTATGTTCAGTTTTTTTAAAACTTCTCAGAAAGTTACTACTAAAATAAAAATAAGGCTTGGAAATCAACTATGTTAGTAGAGTGCTTTCTCAGCATGCATGAAACCCTGGGTTTAATCAACAGCCTACATAAACCAAGCAGGGTGGTACATTCATATAATTCTAGCACTCAGAACCATAGGCAGGAGAATCAGAAGTTCAAGGGCATCCTTGTCTATATAGCTTCAAAGTCAGCCTGGTAAGACTCTATCTTAAATAGTAATAACAATAATCAAACATTAAAACAGAATTGTGACTTTCCCTATTGCTAAATACTTAATAACTCCAACAGGGTATCAGGAGACACTGAAGATGGGCAAGTACAGCAGCTATCGGGATGCATGTTCATTTATCTCACTTATACTTTCCTCTTAAATTCTGCTATCAGGTCATCTGTGTATTTGTGTGAATTAGGAGTGGGGTAGAATAATGTCTTTATCTTTGGGTTCTTATACACACCTGTTAAACACTACCTGTATACATCCACCACTTAACAGTGAATGTTTGTGGAACTACAAGTCAATCTATGTAACATACAGAATGAAAATTGATCCCTAGAATTCACACAAATTTTCATATATATTGACCCTGCCTCGTCTGTAAGTTAATCCTTATAGAATTCATTTCCTTTCCCCAACCCAAGAGGATTGGATCATTCTTATATCAATTTACTTCCCTTAAGATAGAACAGAAGTGGGGCTGGAGAGATGGCTCAGTGGTTAAGGGCACCGTCTGCTCTTCCAGAGGACCCGGGTTCAATTCCCAGCACCCACATGGCAGCTAACAACTGTCTGTAGTTCCAGTTCCAGGTAAACACCAAGGCAAATAAATAAATAAAAGTGTTTAAAAAAAAAAAGAAAAGAAAAAAAGATAGAACAGAAGTTGTCTTCTTTAGTTATTACACTGTAAGAACATGTAAGGACGGAAGTGAGAGCAAAGACAGTTACTGGATATTCATTCCTTAGAAATGTGTTTAGCTTTTCTTTGTGTTAATAGAATGGTGGTGGTGAAAATGCAAATGTATTTCTATAAAAATCAAGTTTGTTTTTCAGCATGTTTTTTACTTTGATGAAGTCTTTGGTGAGGCATGCACCAATGGAGATGTATACCTGAAGACCACTCACCCACTCATTCAGCACATTTTCAATGGGTGAGATAGACTGACTCCTTCTCTGACTTTTAGTTTTCTGTTCTCCATAAAATGTGTTTCTTTACTAGTACATGGATACTTTTCTAGTATTGTAGGATTAAATGTTATTAATTAAAAATTAATGTATGTTATAACCTAGATTTACCAAACATTGAGAAATTTGCAAGATTTCCTTTCACCCTAGAGATACTGTTTCTCTGTTTCCTAGGAAAGTGAAAGCTCTCAATAGGTTAATTTTGTCAGTATCTTTAGAATAAAATATGTAAGTGGTTGAAATTAGCTTGAACTTTGGAATCTCTAAGCACTTGGGAAGCTAAGGTGGGAAAATAGACACAAGTCCAAGGTCGGCCTAGTCTGCACAATGAGCTCCAACAGCTCTAGGCCAGCCTGGGTTACAGGGATAACTGCCACAAAACAATAAAATCAAAACACAGAATGCAAAAGGAAAGAAAAAAAGATAGAATAGAAACTTGGTGTTTGTTGCCGTGTGTGTGTGCGCGCGCGCGCGTGTGTGTGTGTGTGTGTGTGTGTGTGTGTGTGTGTGTGTGTGTGTGTCTGTCTGTCTGTCTGTCTGTCTGTCTGTCTTGATGCTGGGAATTAAAGTCATGTAAGGCAAGCATCTACCAATTTAGCTATATTTCTAGCATCTACCAATTTAGCTATATTTCTAGCCCAAATGGTACCTAAAGTCCTTATTTCTTTATATTCAATAGTTGTCTTATATAGTATTATCAGTTCTGTAAAATAATTCTTTTAAGAAAATACATCTTTTGTTTGAGGATGTTTTTACTTTTTGTGTTTTCATAATATAAGCTAACTTCTAAAGAAAATATAAGCTAACTTCTTAAAGAATTATATACTAGATTTCTTCAAGGATTCCATTTCTTCCTGACTTGTTATTAAACATAAATTATCACTTTTTAAAATATCTATAAGTAATTTTAATTATTCTTCCTCCAGAGGCAATGCCACTTGCTTTGCATATGGACAAACAGGTGCTGGAAAAACCTATACCATGATAGGAACTCATCAAAACCCAGGATTGTATGCTCTGGCTGCCAAAGATATCTTCAGGCAGCTGAAAGTATCCCAGTCAAGAAGGAGCCTCTTTGTATGGATCAGTTTCTATGAGATCTACTGTGGACAACTTTATGACCTCCTAAATAGAAGGAAACGGTACTAGAGAGGAGTGAGAAGCTGTTGGTGTGTGTGCACATAACTGCTTGATCCAGACTTCTACACAATTACTCTGATCACATGACTTTAATGAGTGGCATTTTTGTGAAATGGTGGTCTCTTGCATGGAGTGTTCTTTCTTCCCCTTCCTTTTTCTGTTCAGAGCCTGTCTGACTGTGTAGTAGTGTCTAGTATAAAACTTGCTGGGCTGGAGAGATGGCTCAGCGGTTGAGAGCACTGACTGTTCTTCTAGAGGACCTGAGTTCGATTCCCAGCATCCACATGGCAGCTGACAACTGTCTGTAATTCCAAGATCTGATACCCTTATACAGTTATGCATGCAGGCAAAACACCAATTCACATAAAATAAAAATAAATATTAAAAAAGAAACTTGTTTTGCCTAGGCAGCCTTGAACTTGTAATCATCCTGATTCAGTTTCTGAAGTGATGAAATCAAAGACTTTTGCCACTATGCCTATCTTGGATGCTTATTTTTTTTGTTTACACATTATTTTTTCTTTTTAAGCTTTATTTGTTTATATTTATTTGCCTTGGTGTTTGCCTGGAACTACGGACAGTTGTGAGCTGCCATGTGGCTGCTGGGAATTGAACCCTGGTCCTCTGGAAGAACAGTCAGGGTTCTTAACCGCTGAGCCATCTCTCTAGCCCCTGGATGCTTATTTTTTTAAACTGTTAGTTAGCTCAGCTAGAGAAAAACATGAGTTCACAATCCATTATTATCTTTTTGGTGCTGGGGATTGAATCTAGCACCTTAAACATGTTAGCTGGCATTCTGCCACTGGGCTACAGCTTCAGTTCCCATTAATGGTTTTTAAAAGAACAATATCGGGGCTGGAGAGATGGCTCAGTGGTTAAGAGCACCGTCTGCTCTTCCAGAGGACCTGGGTTCGATTCCCAGCACCCACATGGCAGCTCACAACTGTCTGTAGTTCCAGTTCCAGGCAAACACCAAGACAAATAAATAAGTAAATAAAGTTTAAAAAAAAAAAAAAGAACAATATCTTAGTATCTCCCAAGACTCTTCCTTCCCCCTTTTTGTGAAAAAGATTATAATTTCAGAAAATCAGGAAATCAACATGTATTTAAATATTTTTCCTTTAAATAATGTTAGTGTAAACTTAATAACAGTTTTCTGAAATTGGCCCAAAAAATGTCTTTTTTCTTCACATTCAACTTTTTTTTTTCTTAGATTTATTATGTGTACAGAAGAGGGCACCGGATCTCATTATAGATAATTGTGAACCACCATGTGGATGCTGGGAATTGAACTCAGGACCTCTGGAAGAATAGTCAGTGCTCATAACCTCTGAGCCATCTCTCCAGCCTCAACTTTTTTAAATATATATTTTATTTCATGCCTGTGATTGTTTAGCCTGCCTATATGTCTTTGTACTATATGAATGTTTGGTGCCTATGGAGGTCAGAAGAGGGCATCAGAATCCTTGGAACTGCAATTACAGTTAGCTACCCTGTGTGTGCAAATCAGCCTGAGTCTTCTGGAAGAGCAGCCAACCTCTTAAACTACATTTTAATGTGTTTATCTTATGGGCACGGGTATATATGTAGGTGTGCATGTGCCGTGATGGGCATGTGGAGGTCAGAGAATAACTTGTAGGAGCCATTTCTCTCCTTCTATTTTGTGGGTCTAAGACAGTGTTCTCACCCTTCCTAATACTGCCACCCTTTAATACAGTTCCTCATGCTATGGTGACCTCCAACCATAAAACTATCTTTCTTGCTATTTATAACTGTAATTTTGCTTATGAATTTATGAATTGCAATGTAAATGTTTGTTTTCCAATGGTTTTAGGTGACCCCTGTGAAAGGGTGATTCAATCCTCCCCCCAAAAGAGTTTCAACCTACAGGTTGAGAACCACTGGTCTAAGGGATGGAACTCAAGATTGTCAGATTTGATGGCAAGAGCTGTTTCACTGTTCTACCTTCAGGGAGGGCACTAAGGCATTGAGTAGTGTAACTGAAGAAGCTAGCAGGTACACTTAGGCCATTGCACTGTGCACATTCCAACAGATAAGTGTGCCAGTGTGTCACAGGTGAAAGAAAATACCAAGTGTTCAAGGTTCATCTCTGAAACATAACTGTCTAATGAAGGCAGTGCTACTCCGTGAATACTTTGGACCATCTTTGTAATGGTGTTTAAGCCTCCATTTAGCTCAATTGTGACATTTCATTCAACCCCAGGCATCCTCCTTAAAAGCTCTTTCCAAGTTGAGAATGTATTTGTGTAGTAGAACTCTTAACCCAATATGTGTAAGGCCCTGAATTCAGACCTCAGTATAGAAAAAGAAAGAAAAAGAAAAAAACTTTACCTGGGCATGGTAATACTAGCATTGAGTGGGCTGAGATCACAGTTTCAAAGCCAGCCTGGACTACACAGTGAGACTTTGCCTCATCTCTTAATCCCCAGAACCTCTCTGTAGTCATAATGCCCACTTCTTTAAAGTAAAAGTCACTGTTGTACATGTAGTCCTGTGTGTGTACATGTATGTGTGTATTCTTATGATATCCAGATGTCTCAGAATATAATTCTTTAAATGAATTATCTAAATTACCACCCTATATACTTGTATTCTTTCACAAATTGGAGGCCAGCTTGAATTACATAGTGAAACTCAGTGTCAAAACAAATTATCTATCAGGACTCGTTCTGTTACAAATTAAAAAAACAAACCCCACCTTTACTGGATTTAGGAAAATCATTAGCTCAGATAACTTGGAAGGCTTGGGAAGGCTTCAGGGATATTAAGTTTGATTGCTCAGGGATAATGTGGTGACTCTGCATGTCTCTGCTTTACTTCTGCTTGTTACCTTTATCCAGAACCTACTTCTTTGGAGATACATAATGGCGGCTGTTGCTTCCAGGACCATGTGTTTTCTCTTCAAGAGAGGAGAAGAGAGCAGCTAATAAGCAGAGACCAGAGCTGTAGTTTGATTAGACAGCAAAGACCCATTGCACTGATTACTAGCGAGGACTATTCCATCCATGGTTTGGAATATGTATGGTTTTTATGCTCATTCTTTTGATTTTAATCTAAGATATTGATTTGTTTACAGAAAGGAGGGCTGCCATGGTAGTCTGAAGCTGGCATCAGGAAAGTAGGGCTGGAGAGGGGAAGCCTGTCCATCACACCCAAATGGCAAAGCCATTATGGAATGGGAAATCCGTAGAATGTTTTGGGAAAGCAAGACATAATTCTGTCATATCAACCACATTTTTATCTGCAGGCTCTTCGCAAGAGAAGATAGCAAGCATGTGGTGCAGATAGCTGGCCTTCGAGAGCTCCAAGTGGACAATGTGGAGCTCCTCCTACAGGTAACTCCTTCCTCCTCCTTATACCCCACAGCAGCCTCCACCCAGGGGAAACCCTTCATTTTGCTTCCTAGCAAGTGTGATGGATGGCTCAGTTAAAGGTGAAGGGCGGTGACACTGCTCACATTTGGAAAATGTGGACCACCTTTTGAAGACAGCTTATTCTCCACATGCCCCAGAAGAGGAGGCAGGGCATGTGGCAGGAATGAATGCATGACAAAGATGCTCAATTTTATAGGCTGTGATTATATATTCTGTGGCAGTGAGCCTAGGAGAAAGCTGCTAGAGGCAAGCGTTCTTGTTTTAAATAAAATTTTAATGAGCAATATTTTCGTATGCTCTCATAATCCAAAGAACTGGAAAATACCCTTTCCATTCCCTTTTCCTCAAGACAACTAATTTTATTAGTTTTTATGTAGTTTTCCAAAGGAATTTTGAATTCTGCTTCTTTAAAGTTATATGTTTGTTATAACAAATGTTTGTTTACTGTTAAATCTAAACATTACATAAATATATAAAATTGTAGAAAATAAGAGCCCTTTTACTATCCTTAGCACACATAAACATGTCTCTGTGATATCCACTATTAATTGGTTGTTGTTTTTTCTTGTTCAGAGGTCATTTATTGATTTATGTACTAATATATTTCTAGTGAACCTTGTTTTAATGATCCTCAAACCTAGCCTTTTTCAGGGAACAAATGCTGGAGATCAAATGCAGAGCCTTAACACACTAAGCAAGCACTCTGCCACTGAACTCTGAGCTATCCTGGCTCAATTCCAGCTTTGTTTTATATTAGATCATTCATGGTCCCCATTAAAAAAAATAGTTTAGGGGGCTGGAGAGATGGCTCAGCGGTTAAGAGCACCGTCTGCTCTTCCAAAGGGCCCGGGTTCGATTCCCAGCACCCACATGGCAGCTAACAACTGTCTGTAGTTCCAGTTCCAGGCAAACACCAAGGCAAATAATTAAATAAATAAAGTTTAAAAAAAAAAAAAAAAGAAAGAAACAAAAGCTTTATCTTGATTTATTTAAGTGTGAGTGTTTTACCTGCATGTCTGTCTGTGTGTGGTGGAGACTAAGACGGGGTCCTCTGCAAGAAGAACAAGTGCCCTCACACGCTGAGCCGTCGTTCTAGCCCTCAGGGTTTGGCCTGCTTTCTAATTAACTAATTGATTTTTTTTTTGTTTTTTTGTTTTGTTTTGTTTTGTTTTTATCCCTCAACTAGAAATTTCCTGACTTTATATTTTTTTTAAGATTTATTTTTGGGAGGGGGTCTGGAGAGATGGCTCAGAGGCTTAACTGATTGCTCTCCCAGAGGTCTTGAGTTCAATTCCCAGCAACCACATGGTGGCTCACAGCCATCTGTACTGAGATCTGGTGCCCTCTACTGTATACTGTATACATAGTAAATAAATAAATAGATTTATTTTTGGTTCTGGAGAGATGGCTCAGTGGTTAAAACCACTGTTCTTCCACTGGACCTGGGTTCAATTCTCAGCACCCACATGGCAGTTTACAGCTGTCTGTAACTCCAGTTCCAGAGGATCTGACACCCTCACACAGACATTCATGTAGACAAAACACTAATGCACACAAAATAAAAATAAATAATTTTTTACAAAGATTTATTCTTATCCATGTTTATGTATGTGTTTTATGAATGTAAGCCATATGACCACAAGTGCCCACAGATGCCCAAAGGTCTCAACTACCCTGGACCTACAGTTATAGAGGAGTGCAAGCTTTAACCCCACCCCTGGTGTAGAAGCTTGGAACCAAATTTGATTCTTTTCAAGAGCAGTAAACACTCTTAGCCATCAACCCATCCATGTAGCCCAATAGCTACTTTATATAATCACAGATTTTTATTCTCAAGATGTCTGATAACTGCTTGTATTTTTATCATTGCCTTGTCTGTAAAGATCCATACAAGAAGATGCATCCGTAGGTGGATCTCAGTTGTGTGTGGAAGGTAGAGACTGTACACAGTACTAAACCCTAAGTGTTTGTGGAGCTTTGGCATCTGTGCAGGAAAGCTTAGTGGGTAAAGTCTTGTGTCCATACAAAGCTGGGGGCTCCGGCTTCCCTTCCTCCCATTCCTACTGCCTCTTCTTCTTTTTAATGTGCACTGAGGGACCTGTGGCATCTCTAATAAACCTATTTTTTCATAAAATTCTGATGACAACAACCATTTGTTTATGGAATGTGTGTATGTAGATGTCATCTTTCTGTCTGTAAAATCATTAGGTGTGTTTTCCATGTTCTAGTCATGGTCCTGTGTGCTTTCCATATACATTGTATACATTTTATTTCTCATAGCTTGATTTTAAACAATGACTTACAATATAGCGTTGGCTGACACAGAATTCAATGTGTTGACCAAGTTCTTACTTTTGGCAATTCTCTTGCCTCTGCCTGTTGAATGCTGGGATTAAAGGCATATGACAGTACATCTGATACTACCACCTCTCCCAATATTGGAGATTGAACTTGGAATTATGTGTGTGCTAAGCAGCTATTTTACAATGAGTGACATCTCCTCCACCTTCACGTAGTTTTTAAGTTTTCTAGCAAGCCAAGTATGGTAGTATATACCTATAATCCTAGTTCTTAGGAAACTGAGGCAGAAGGAATGTGAGTTTGGAGCTAGCCTGGGCAAGTTTTATACTAGGCTGGGCTACTACATAGCAAGACTTTGTTTAGAACAAATAATGATGACAGTAACAGATAATTAGATGTAGGGGTACATGCCTTTAATCCCAGCACTGTCCTAGAACTCATTCTCTAGACCAAGCTGGCTTCAAACTCATAAGACCCTCCAAGTGCTGAGATTAAAGGTGTGCACCACCAACAACCTTTGGTTCTTTTTTTTTTTTTTTTTTTAAAGGATATATTTTTTTTAAACTTTATTTATTATTTATTTATTTGCCTTGGTGTTTGCCTGGAACTGGAACTACAGACAGTTGTTAGCTGCCATGTGGGTGCTGGGAATTGAACCCGGGTCCTCTGGAAGAGCAGACGGTGCTCTTAACCGCTGAGCCATCTCTCCAGCCCCCCTTTGGTTCTTTTTAATGGCACAACTCTGTTCTGTTGAATAACCCCACCTTCCTTGTTCACAGCTTTCAATTCACTCCTTTTAAAAACATATTACATGTTTTTAAAATCCTCTGCTTTTTGCTCCTGATCATTACTATAAATCTAGTGGAAAACAATGGTAACTGCTACAGCAAGGACACTGCTTTCTTGAAATTGTCAAATTAGTCAGTCACCTTTAAATTCAATCTTCTGCAGTTTCTGGACATGGACAAAATATAGACAAACTCGTTGCCAAAAATGTAACATGAATGGCTTCTAGTCTTATTCCAGTAGCATTCTTGTTGCCATCTTTATTGCCTACATTCCTGTCAGTGTTCTGAACACCCACCACAATCATGCTCTAAATTCCTGGGACTTCTGAACTTCTGTGGAATTTATCTCTAAAAAGTCCTTTTTTTCCCTTGAGTGCTCTCACTACATAGACCAGGCTGGCCTTGAACTCACAGAGATCTGCCTGCCTCTGCCTTCCAAATGCTAAGTAAAAATGAGAAATTCTTTTTTTGTTATGTTTTTTGAGACAGGGCGTCAAGTACATCAGGTTGGTTTCTGCTAAGCTTACCATGTAGCCTAGGACACCTTAGACTTTGTAATCCTTTCACCTTTGCCTCCTGAGCTAGGACTGCAGGGTTAGCACATGCTGGACAAGCACTCTAGCAGCCTTACCAATTAACCTGTATTCCCAGCCAGAAATTATTTTTAATTAGTTTTTTAAAAAGAGAAGGAAATTAAAGCCCTTGCCCCTACTTGATAAGGCACTTTGAATCTTGTTGTTGCATTTGATTCTGTCAGTGTTTAGACTCTTAATTTGGAAAACATGCATGTTTTCAGTATGATACAAATTACAATTCCGAGACTGGGGAGCAGGAAATGAGCTCAGGCTTCTTACTCCTAATTCACTGCACAATAAATGAACTTCTCTGAATGCCCACAATGTACCAGACACCACATGGACTTTGGGGCCAGATATTCTGAATGTGGATTTTGGCTCTGCCATGTAACAGATTTTTGACTATAAGAAACAAGCCTTTGAATTTGTTTCTCAACAGTAAATTTGGCATAGTAATCATACTTAAATCACGTTAGGGTATTATGAGGATTCTTTCTATCAAATAATGATTAAAGTTTTTTTTATTCTTTGTAATTAGTACTTCTTTCTATATCTAAAATCAAGGTGTCCTATCATTGCACAAAACCTATAATCTTAGTACTTGGGAGGCCAAGTCAGGGACATGTCTAGTTGGAAGCTATCTGTTACATTGTGAGACACTGTCTAAATTTTTTTTTTTAATCAGAGTAATATGTTCATATATTTTCATTGCTTGGAGTATTGAGACCTGAGATTTCTCCTTCTCTCCTCCACTTCTTTGTGGCCAAAAGATCCCAGTTAGTCTTAGCTCCCAGACAGAGGGAAGGGAGTTTGGAATCGAGGCACATGGAATAACTCATTTCCCTGATCCTGAATATCAGGTTTGGCCTCCTTAATGCTGCATCCTGGGAGAGCAGGTGGATGTGATCAGTCATTCTGTGATGTATATTTCTGTCTTTTGCTCCAGTTACTAAAATAGATGAAATGCTATGAGACCTTGCTCTAGAGCCAAGTTTTGCCCTGGGGATCTTGGTTAGGCTAGATCCATCAAAGAGATTAAAAAGAGTGCTGTGAGATTAAGAAGTAAATCAGTTCTTGAGCCATTGAATGTTCTCCCGCAAGGTTAGTATTCCATATTGTTCTCACTGCTGTTGGTACTTGCTGTATGATTTAGTGTCTGGGCAGACTTCCACCTGGACATCAAAACTGCAATATGCTAACAAAATTACATGCCTGGTCTCTGCTGCTTACTTGGCCAACTTTCTGGAGCCAGAGGAAGTCATCTATGCATTTTATTTTCAGGTGATCTTAAAGGGCAGCAAGGAGCGCAGCACTGGGACCACTGGCGTCAATGCTGATTCCTCCCGTTCCCATGCTATCATCCAAATTCAGATCAAAGATTCAGCCAGGGCGACATTGGGCAGGTGAGCTGAAACTATGTGGAGAATTGCGCTGTCTGCTTTTTCATATGTGACTTTGAAATATACATGCTGAACATGGACACCCTGCCACCTTGGATCTTTATTGCAGGGATATAGAGTAAGTGTTGTTAGCCCTGAAATTAATCATTGTATAAAGTGCCATCAGTTGATTAACCATGAAGTAATGACCTATTGTTGGTCAACCCAAAGTTATTAAAAGGGACATTGATTACTTAGAAGTGAAACACAGTATCAGCAGAGAAACAGCAAAGAATGCATCTTGGAGAGCTTGCAGGCCATAAGTGGGGGTGGGGATCCATTCTTTTTGAAAGAAGATGTAAGACAATTGGATACGTTCATTGCTTTTCTGGTGCTGTCTTAGCAGACTCTGCCATGCTGATGGATGAGCCTGTCTCACTTCTGAGTAATGAGTCGTTCTCTTCTTTTTCATCCTTTCTTGTTAGAGAACAGCCAATAAAACTTTCTATTTAATTATCTAAGTAGTCGCCTAACTGATTTGCATTATGTTCACTTACCTTTGTGGGGAAATGCTTTATTAATTTTAGTCATACTTCCTCACAAACGAGTAGAGCCAATGAAAGTAAGTGAACAGTGCCAGCTCCAGCTGACACGTCAGGATCTTGTGATGTTTTTGGAAGACTAACAATAATGTCTTTTGAGGCATTCAGAGGATGAGCCATGCTCCATTTCTTCCTGGGGGTCACAAAATGTCATTAATATGAAAATAAATCAAAGCCCTACAAAACTTATTAAACCTGCTGTGTCTTTTTTCTAGGATCTCTTTCATTGATTTGGCTGGCAGTGAGAGAGCAGCAGATGCCCGGGACTCAGACAGACAGACAAAGATGGAAGGCGCGGAAATAAACCAGAGTCTTCTGGCTGTGAGTTGTTCAGAATCTAAAAATACTTTTTTTTTTTTTTTAAGAGATTTTGTGGGCTGGAGAGATGGCTCAGTGGTTAAGAGCACTGACTGTTCTTCCAAAGGACCTGAGTTCAATTCCCAGCAACCACACGGCAGCTAACAACTGTCTGTAATTCCAAGATCTGACACCCTTACACAGTTATACATGCAGGCAAAACACCAAGTCACATAAAATAAAAATAAATATTTTAAAAAAGAGAGAGAGATTTTGCCCTATTATGAAGCTAGTTGTTGAGTCTGGATAGAGTCAGAAGGGCGGCACACATTCTCACCTGACAGTGGAAGTCCTGAGTTGGCCCCTCCTCTTCCCTCCTTGCCTCTTTTCCTCGTTCCCTACCAGTTAGAGAAATATTTCTGCAATTCCTAAATGGCTGAGAAAGCTTTTTCCTGCTTCCTGAAATGTACTTCAAGGATGCAAACATAGAATGTAGTATGTCTTTCAGATGCCATTCAGTTTCAACAGTTGAAAACTTAACCAGGGCCAGGAAGGTAGCTCCACAGGTAAAGGTACTTGCTGCCTAGCCTGACATCTGGGGTCCAATCTCTGGGACCCACATGGTGGAAAGATAGCAACTCCTTCAGCTGTCCTCTGACCTCCACATTGTGCATCATAATGCACATGCCACACATACATGCACACACAAAATAAATAAGTATAAAAACTTAAGAAGCTAAGCATCCTCGACCTTCCCATAGCTAGATTACTTTATTATTTTATTATAATATGTAGATATGGGCACATACATGGCAGGTGTGGAAGTCAGAGGACAACTTTTGAAAGTTGGTTTTCTGCTTTCATTATGGGTCCAAGGACCAAGCTCAAGTGGTCAGGACTGTGTGAAAAGAGCTTTTCCTCAGTGAGGCACCTTACCAGCTCCTGGTTAGACCAAAAGGAACCTTTCTCAGGAAGCCATTTTACAAATATTTTACATATCCACAATAATGATATTGTACTTTTAATGTTACCTGTTAATAAGTATTTTAAAAATCTCTAGTTAACTGTCTTTTTACAGTTGGCTTATTGAAGATGAAGACACTTTCCTAGCAGCTTTTCCAGGCATGCTTTGTTTTTCTGTATGAACTTACTTTGTAGAGTGGGGGTAATCACTTGCCTGTATGTTCCCCCACATTCTAGACAGGGATATCTACATCTCATGTTGATGTTTAATGTGCTAGTCTGTTCTCTAGATTTCCTAGAAGTGGTTAAGATCTGTATATTTACTGTTCAATGTGGCTAGGTTGTTTGGTTGGTTTTTAAATTTATTGTGTATGAGTGTTTTGCCTATATATATGTCTATATACCATGTTTGTGCCTGGTTATAGGCAGAGATTCTGTGTGTGTGTGTGTGTGTGTGTGTGTGTGTGTGTGTGTTTGTCTGATATAAGCAAAGATCAGAAGAAGGCATCAGATCCTCTAGACTGGAATTACAGACAGTTGTGAGCCACCATATGGGTAGTAAAAATCAAACCTGGGTCACTGTTATCAAAAAAAAAAATACACAAAATTCTCTTTTCTGGAAAATTTCCAATGCTAAAAATGGAAGATACTGGGCTGATATTTAATAAAGAAGTATATTGCTGAGTATAATTGTGTACACCTATAATAACAATCCAGTGCTCTTAACTGCTGAGCTATCTCTCCAGCCCCCAGTGTAGTTAATCTTAAAATATCCTAAAATACATACATGATTTTGAAAATTTGTTATCAAAAAATATAAAATATCTCACTATTATTATATTTTCATATTTACTATATCCAAAAGTAATACTTGAAATACCATAGGTTAAGTGAACTGTAGTTATTATTTATTCCACCAGCCATGGATATATACCTTAGGGCTTCTCTTTTTTTTTTTTTTTTTTGCTTTTCTCTACTCTGCATGGCAAGTTTAGCAAGTAGTCTTGCCCTCACCTTAAAGATGGGTGCAGATGTATTAAATGAACTTGTCAACTGCCCATAGCCTTTAACCAAAAATGTATGGTTCTAATATCATAACTATAGTCTACTCAGGAACAGATAACATTTCCTCGCTATGATCCCTCCTCTTTAAAATGAAATGGTAGGGGCTATGAGATGGCCCACACTTGCCATAAAAACCTTGTGCTCGGGGGCTGGAGAGATGGCTCAGCGGTTAAGAGCGCCGTCTGCTCTTCCAGAG